>JAKTXG010000161.1:0-14096 GCA_030561385.1 Suhomyces bribrorum | reverse complement strand
GGATTGGTATTTTATTGATTATTATATTAGTTCATTTTGGCACAAAATGTGCAATGCAAAGGTAACTCCATAGAGAAAGAAGTTGCTCTTGATGGGCCGCTCCGGCTCGGGAAAATCGTCAATGAGGTCCATTATCTTTTCCAATTATTCCGCTTTTGATACTCGGAGACTAGGTGCAACCATCGATGTGGAACATTCCCACTTACGGTTCTTGGGCAATATGACCCTCAACCTTTGGGATTGTGGGGGTCAAGATGTGTTTATGGATAACTATTTTTCCAACCAGAAAGATCACATTTTCAAAATGGTCCAGGTTCTCATCCATGTCTTTGATGTAGAATCGAAATCTATTAATAAAGATATCGAAATATTTGTTAAAGCTTTGACTAATCTACAAAAATATAGTCCTGGTGCCAAAATTTTTGTTTTATTGCACAAGATGGACTTGGTCCAGATCGATAAACGTGAAGAATTGTTCAATATAATGATGGAAAAATTACAAAATATCTCCAATCCATTCCAATTCAAATTGGTGGGGTTCCCTACCTCCATCTGGGATGAAAGTTTATACAAAGCCTGGTCCCAGATTGTCGGTTCCTTAATTCCAAATATGAATCTATTTAATAATAACCTTATAAAATTTAATCAAATTCTTGATGCCGAAGAAATCATTTTGTTTGAAAAGACAACTTTTTTGGTGATTTCATCGACTACATCGATTGAAAATGAACTCAATAAAGACCATCAACAGGAGTTAGATCCTAAACGATTCGAAAAAATCTCCTCCATCATCAAAACCTACAAACAATCGATTTCTAAGCTTAGAACAAACTTTACGAATTTGATTATTAGAGGTAGTAATGGCAGTCATTTTTACGTCGATATACTCACTGACAATATGTTCATTATGATTATATTAAAGGACAAAGACAGTCTTATTGATAACACCGTCCAACACGAAGAATTGTTGATCTTGGAAAATATCAAAGCCGCCAGAAAATGGTTTGAAAAAATAGAAAACGGTAACGCTAGCTTACCCAGCAATAATAATTGATCGCCGGACCAAAATCGTTGTGACTTACGGGAATAATGGCTGGCTCACTATTTAACTACTTTTTAATATTTGATACATTATACAGTCTTTTTTTAAATTAAATCAAACCAACCGAGCACCAGAATTGTTTGTACTGTACTCCGAGAACAAATTAGTTCATATTAGTGATAGAGGCGAACAAATAATGGAAACCACCAGTAAAATATCACCAGAAAGCTACGAGTGGTTCTGTAGACATGCTGATGGGTATTTTAGCAAGTTTATGGAGCGGGTCCCTATTTTAGGCTCATATCACCTACTTAATTAGTCTTCTATAAATATCAATTTTATTAGTATGAAAATAGTGGGGAGTCGTATTATAAACAATTGGAAAAAGACTGTACCATAGTGTAAAATCTATAGTCACCTGGTCACTTGTGGACGTTGAAGTCGCACACACAATACACAATATCACCTGCTATTCATAACCTGTCAGCCACGCCTACCATCCATGACCCACCAAATACCGCCCACCATAAAAGACCATCTCTTCATCTACAAGCCTTACGGCTCTATAATTATTTTTTTTTTTTTCTAGTCCATTCCACCTTTCTCCCTACTATTGAAAGCTACCGGCGTTGCCGTTGGCCAAAAAAAAAAGCCACCACCAATTTTTTCTTTGAAAGGGTCCAATTGACACTGCCTCATGAAAAATCTCATGGTTCTATTTTTCACTATTGTACGAGGAAAAATTTTGGGACTTTTTTAAATAATCGTTAATAGAAAGCACCTAAAACTTGCCACCATGCATCGGAACCCTCCGTAACTACTGCTTACCTCCACTAGTAAGTCCCCCTAGATAGCCTAGCCCTATAGGACACGTCCAATCAAGTACGGCGGTGCTGTCACGTGACCCTCGTATAGCCGCAAACTTTACCATCGTCAACCAAGTAAATGGGTAAATACTCACCAGCTACACCTCTTCTAGCGCTAGCTTTCCTCCTGTGCGACGAACACTCAGTAAGGTACCATGTCGTCCAAAGTGATCCAATTGCTCAGCCACCCTGGCGAGCTTTCTGACGTTATCAGAATGAAATTTTTCAGAAAGTCATTATACCCTTTGGATCTCAGTAAGGAGACCCCAACTTTACAAAGCTCATTTAAAATGTTACAACATTCGTCCAGATCATTCACTGCAGTGATTATGGAATTAAACCCTGAGTTGAGAAACGTGGTGATGATTTTCTATATGGTCTTGAGAGCATTAGATACTATCGAAGACGACATGACGCTTGATCCCAATCTCAAAGTGTCGATGCTTCGTGATTTCGAGAATATCTTGGAGTTGAAGTCCTGGAGCTTTAACGAAAGTGGTCCAAATGAAAAGGACAGACGTGTTTTGGTGCATTTCGATGATATTTTGACTGAGTATCATAAATTGAAACCTCAATACAAGGCTGTGATCAAGGATATAACCAAGAAGATGGGTAACGGTATGGCTGATTACATTTTAGACGAACAATTCAACCTTAATGGGGTTGAAACCGTCAAGGATTTTGATTTATACTGCCACTATGTTGCAGGTTTGGTAGGAGAAGGATTGACCAGATTCTTGATTGATGCCGATTTCGCGTCTTCTGGAGTCATAGATGATGATTTCAAAAAGAGTGATTCGATGGGATTGTTCTTACAAAAGACCAATATTATCAGAGACTTTCAAGAAGATTTGGTTGATGGACGTTCTTTCTGGCCCAAAGAAATTTGGTCCAAGTATACTGATTCGTTACCATCGTTTGATAAAGATAGATCGCCAGAGTCTGAATTTAATGGTTTAAGTTGTATCAATGAATTGGTTTTGAACTCTCTTGGGCATGTCATTGACGTCTTGGAATATTTGGCATTAGTGAATGATCCTTCTTCATTCAGCTTCTGTGCCATCCCTCAAGTCATGGCTATTGCTACATTGACCCTTGTCTATAATAACCCTAAGGTGTTGCATTCCCACGTCAAAATTAGAAGAGGTACTACCTGTTCTTTGATTTTAGATTCTAGAACTTATCCTGGAGTGGTGAGAATCTTTAAGAGATACATCTACGAAATCAATGGTAAATCCAAAGAGAGTGATCCCAACTACTTTGCAATTTCTCTCAAATGTGCAGAAATCCTTAAATTTATCGATTCCATCTACCCCGAGTCTTCCAAGGGGGTTGTGGCTGAAAACGCCATGACTAGAGCTATCGAACAGAGAAAAATCATCGACCAAACGGTTCAAAATATCCTTGATGACGAAATCAGTCGTCATAGAAGGTTCATGCTTGGTACCTTTTTTACTGTTGCCAGCATTGTTTTGTATTGGGTGTTGAAGTGAGGCACTAGTGTATCTTTTGTAGAGTGACATGTACATTCACCAGACCATATATTAATATACAACCGACCAGAACAACCAGAACAACCAAAATGACTAGAACGCCTAGAACAAACAAAACGACCAGATTATGACTACAAAAATAGTCTAACCAAACCCTTAACCGAACTATGTAAACCACCAACAATACCAAAGTTGAACCCACTAATTGTAAGCAGAATAAGCCAGTAAAACCCAGGCTCTGAAACAGTACCGAGAATGCTGGCTCTACCGAGTACTAGGTCGACCACCCTGCGTAGTGGCCATAATTATGTTGTGTTTCACATATGGGGCACCATACCAAAAGTAGCCCCCGTATGGAGCACAATCGCCAGCGGCTCACCACGAGATATCTAACCTTCTACACTGCTCCCACCCTTCATATCACCAAAAGTATCACCAGATCTCTACAACCCTCTTTCCTCTCCCCCTTCCTTCAATCTTCTGCCTGCTCCTTGTCTGCCCTCATCATCTACTTGTCTCTCTATCGACCTTTTTTGTCGTCACTGTGCCTCCATTGGATTTTGCGACCATTGACGATCACCCTGACGAACAACCACCAGCTAAACGAAAAACCCAAATTCGTCTCGGTGCAATTTACCCATCAGTCTCGATCCACAGGCGGTATATCATCGTGTATATTCCCAGGCCCGAAACTTGTGATTCTCGTTGCTCCCATACTACCGCTCTCCACTACCTTGTCTCCTGGCACTATCCATAAGATCTCACCTTTTGATGGTCCACTCTATTCCCGATTTAGTAATCAACACCACAATATTATAAATTTGGAGTCAAAATCATTCATCTTTAAAATAAACCGTGGACATCAGCCTAGTTTCTTGGGCCCACTCCGTTTGTTAGATTATCCCCTTTACCACCCGCAATTGTGTGTGCTTTGGAACTTGACCGTTATCAATGACACTGCCCAACCCCCAATTTCCCATCACTGCCATCCGTTGGTCTTTAGACTATAATTCTTCTAATGATGATCACAAGCTTATCACCCCGATTTTATTACAGGAAGAAAACGGTCCGTGTCCATTGATTGCTTTGGTCAACACCTCTCTTCTTCGATACGAACTTCAATCGAATAATTCTTTATTGTCGTTTGATCCAGTCGATGCTACTCAAGAAAAGAAATTCAATAGCTTGCGTGCTCTTAAAGAATTATTACTTAGAGAAGAAGCATCTAGTGGCCATATTGGCATGGATAAACTCTTGGCCCAGCTTGGGGATATGCTTCTAGTTCTTAATGAGGACAAATGTTCTGAATATGATGTGGATACTTTGTTGGAAAGTTTACCTTTATTATATACTGGATTATCCGTCGATCCCAATCTCCTCAATGGTACTTTTGCAAGAACAGAAATTGCTAGTCAATTATTTGGTATATTCGATTTAAAAATTAGACACGGCTGGTGTATTAATCAAATCGATAATGAACAAGTCGATTGGAACCTGGATTCTGACGATGCGTCTGAAGACAATTATGGTAAGTTGATCGAATTATTCAATCAGCTACAAACCTTCGATAGAATTCAAGATTACCTTTTACTAGAAAACCAACCTTCTCAAAACGTTAATGAACAGTTACGGAGTCAAGATTCAAATCAATTGTTGTTACAAAATCAGCAGTTAATAAAAAAATGGTTGGACCTTAACAAAACTCAATTGACCAAAATTGGTTTGAAAAAATTAAATATTGATTTGGCCAATGAAGATTTCATTGTGTTTTTCAGAAATAATCATTTCAATACGCTTTTCAAAAAAAATAATCAAGAGTTTTATCTTTTGATCACTGATTCCGCTTTTGATAATAAAGCAAGCAAATTCGTTTGGCAATCTTTGAATTCAGTTAGTGGTAGTGATGACTTATTTTTCAATGGTGATTTCATACCTATTTTAGATATTGATCAGGATATTGACAATGGAATGGCAAATGATTATTTACTTACTAAACAACTACAACAAGAAGAAGACGAGGCCATGGCCAAGGATATTCAACAAAGATATGACAAGGCCCAAAATGGAAGGGCCAAAAAATTAAAAACTCCATCATCTTCATTCAGACATTTTAAATCGAAATCTAAAAAAGATGACCTGGAAACCCCACCAAATGGCAATACTAAACCTGAGAAGAAAAAACGTGACTGTATTATAGTATAGATCACTTCACAGGGATATATTTCTTGAAGTTACATTAATTTTGTTTGTGCATTAACCATAGAGTCAGAGCATAACTCTCCTATATACGGTTTTATTTAATTCATCCTTTGGATACTTACAATTGTAAATAATATTACATTGAGACCATCTGTTCGGTAGACTCATATTTGTATTCTTAATCTTATTCTGATTCTTTGGTGGCTTCATTGAATTCATCGCCAATATCTTTTTCTTCTTCTTCTTCTTCTTCTTCTTCTTCTTCCCCTTCTCCTTCTTCCTCTTCTTCTTCACCTTCATATTCCATAGGATCAAACTCTGATCTTACAGTATCCATCTTTTTAAGTTCAGAAGTATTAGGTTCTCTTAATTTGAAATTAATAGCATCAATAGTACTATCTTTAAGAAATCTATTGACCTCGGAATTGGTGGATGCTCTATATTTCTTCAAATCAATTCTTCCAGTAATTGGACTATAATAAGCAACTTTTCTTCTCTTGGCACCATTGGATTCTTCTGGAATAAATTTAATAGCCAATTCTTCGTTTGGCTTAGTGAATCTCTGGAAATTCATTTCATAATTCTTGATGTGTTTGAATCTGTATTCTTCAAGAGTGTTGTCATCTTCATCCAATAAATTGACTGGACGTTCTCTTTCAGTTGAATGTAATTTATCATTTAATGCAGCCACTTTCTTGGCATCCTGAACTTGATATAAACTTATCCATTCACCGTCAGCAGACGTTATAGGCTGTAAAATGGCGGTTTCCAAAGCATCTTTACGGAGTTTTTCATTGTAGTTTGCCCCTTCTTGTCTTTTAGCTTGTTCGGTCTCACGATCAATAGAGGCAGATCCAATGAATTTCACACTCAAAAACTTGGTATCCATCATTGAAGTATCTGGTAATAAAGGCCAAGCATCTACCGCAGTTAAATTCTTCTTTCTTGGGTGTTTCAAATTAGCAAAATTGGTCAATGTATCTTGGGCATTTTCAAAACTCTTTTCAACTGCTTGCAATTGGGAAGAAGCGTCGTGTGTTTCTTCTGTACTCTTTTTCTCTACTTTATCTAACACAGAACTACTGGAACTCTTGGAATGTTCTGTATCAGCAATATATTCTGTTCTTCTTAAAAATGAAACTCCCGGTTCCGATTTGGAAATCTTTCCTATCCCAGCATCTCTCAATAATACTCGATCTTTAGGGTGAAGTTTTGCTGATAACGATTTTTCCACTTTTTCTCCCTTATCTGGTCTAATCATGCTGTAAATAACACTTTCGTTGCCCTCATCAAGAAAGCCTCGGTTATTTATCAAGTTCAAGTTCATTCCCAACTCTTCATCCACGTTTTCTAACAAACTCCGGAAATTCTCCTTACGAAACAACGAACTCATCAAGTATTCTGCTTCTTTTTGAGGAGTGACATTTTCAGTGAGGTTATACTGTAAAAATTTGGGATTTAATGGTGGTGGTGGTAAGTTGTTGGTGTATCTGATCTTGGTGATATATTCCTGTCTAACAGGCTTTGACTGTTTTGACATGATGCCAATTGACTAGTTGGTGAATCTTTCTTCCATCATTTTGTTTAGGTGTGCGGGTGAATATTGGTAGTGCATGTACAAATCCTTACCATAAACTCTGGCACAACTGGCCTACAAGAGGGAGAAGTGACTATGACTCTTTTTAAGGGGTAGCATTTTACTTATTCATGGCTTCTTGGATAAATCCTCATGTAACTATTTGTCATTAGCCTGCTTTACTTAAAGAAAATTATAGCAGTATCGGGACAGTCACGTGATACGATAATTGGGCTATTCTGCGTTCTTCATTGTAGAAAGGATATAATAGTAGTTTGCAACCGATTTTAATAATTTATATATTCTTAAAGTACCCTTCAAAAGTATTTTGGATACTAGCCGGTGTAAGACAAGCGTCACGTGATCTACGTCTATGAATTATTTCAACACATATTCTGAATTTAAATTAGTTAGATATCAATTTTGTAGAAAATTTACAAAAATATAATCAAAATAAATATTACTGGGTCCAACAAGCTTACATAAGCTGATGCCAATCTTTGATTATCGTGAAATTCTATCTATCTATCTAATATTGCAATTCAGCAATACTAATAAACTAACGTACTCAGTTGTCTTCAGTTTTGGATCCCATTAATGTATCTAAGCTGGATCAGTATACTGGGTAGGATCTACGTGTTTCCAGCATATGACTTCGTGAGAGTCGGGTTTGTTTAAAGCTTCCAAGATTTCAAGATCCAAATCGATAACACCGAGGTGAGTGGTTTCGTCCAATTCGTCGGATTTACCCTTGGATAATACATTCAAGTTTTCAGCGATTCTGGCTTTGTTAGTAGTCTTAGCCAACACGATGAACCCCTGTAAGTAAGACCATTTCAATAAGATCTGAGCTGGAGTAGTATTGAATTGCTTTGAAAATTTGACCAATTCTGGATCATCAAACTTGACACCACGAGTCAATGGCGAGTATGCTTCTACCAAGATGTCGTGTTTGACAAGGTATTCACGCAACTTTGGGTGTGGCAACCATGGGTGCAATTCCAATTGGTTAATCACTGGTTTCACCAACAAACCATCCCAATTGAGAATCTCTTCTAAGTGGCTGATACCGTAGTTAGAAACACCAATGGATCTGACATTCAAAACATCGTTGTTTGGGTTAAGTACGAACTCCTGCAAAGCCTTGTAAGTTTCCAATCTAGCTTGCTTATTAGTTAAAGGAGAATGGATGAGAATCAAGTCAACATATTCGATATATTCCTTGACATCATCAGCAATTTCCTTGACAGCTTGCTTAGTTTTTTCATAACCTTGTTGATCATTAAAAACCTTGGTGGTGAACCAAATGTCTTGCCTAGACACCTCGGGATGATCCTTCAAAAAGGCAGCAATTCCCTGGGCAGTTTCTTTTTGGTTCTTGTATACAACTGCAGTATCTATATGACGATATCCCTGTTCCAAGGCACTGTAAACAATGTCCTTGGTTTGTCCATCTGGAATGGTGAACACCCCAAACCCAGCCACAGGAATTTGATGGCCGTTATTAAGCTTATAAGTACTCTTTTGAGTCAATTGAATCGAAGTGGTCAAGTTAGACATTTTCAAGTGATAAATTACTTAATTCAATTGATTATAGTTTTTACGTCAAAGTGTGGGTACCTACCCCCTTTTATAAATAAACCGTAATTTGGTTGCGGGGGCGGCAAGGTAAAAAACGATCTGCCCGGAAAGTCCGCAACCCATCCAAAATTCTCTTATATATTGCTATATAGGGTTTTTCGAGGGTGAAGGTCCCTCGGAAAATTCTAGAAACTTAGCAATTGCATGGGTTAGACTAATAATAGTGGCGTCACTGGAAACTATCAGCCACTATCACAGTAGTCCCTAATAGTAGACATTCTTATGGGTTGACCTTGAACTATTGAAGTAGCCTGCCCGTTACGCCCGCTAACCTTAGGTCCCTTACCGATTTAGGGTCCCAAGATATTCGCCACCAAATTCTGTCGATGACATATGCAAGACTCAATGGGGACAATCACCCGCACGCACACACGGGGGACTGTCATATTGTGCCCGTCACACACATCAAGTGAGCCAGCTTTGTGGTGGACATGGCCATGATTTGAATGGCACTACCGCGTCACGGTCCGAGTCACTCCCAGCCTCGCCCCGGCTGTCTCTGAAGCCGCCTATTGGTGCTGCTTAACTACCTAGGTGGGAGACATAAGTCACGTGAGCTTATCTCGACATCACCAGCCAGCCATCACTCTAGTTCAATTAAACCGGATTTCGGCTAATAGGGTCACGTGACCATCTCACCACCAGCAAAACCAATATCTACATCCG
Source organism: Suhomyces bribrorum (assembly GCA_030561385.1). Taxonomy (NCBI): domain Eukaryota; kingdom Fungi; phylum Ascomycota; class Pichiomycetes; order Serinales; family Debaryomycetaceae; genus Suhomyces; species Suhomyces bribrorum. Next base: position 4,613 of record JAKTXG010000161.1, on the reverse strand, counting down.
CCTACCGCCAGTCATCACCCCCCCCCCCCCACCGCCAAACCATCATGACAGTAAGAAAGAAGACATTGTTAAAAGTGATCATTCTCGGGGACTCCGGAGTGGGGAAAACCTCCTTGATGCAGCAATTCGTCAACAACAAGTTTCTGCACCAATACAAAGCAACCATTGGTGCTGACTTCTTAACTAAGGAGATAACTGTTGATAACAAAGTAGTGACTCTACAAATTTGGGATACTGCTGGTCAAGAAAGATTTCAAAGTTTAGGTGTGGCATTTTACCGTGGTGCTGACTGTTGTGTGTTGTGTTATGATGTCACTAATGAGAAGTCGTTAAATAACTTGACTTCATGGAAGGATGAATTCCTTGTACAATCGAACGTGGCCAATCCACAGGATTTCCCATTTATCATAATCGGTAACAAGATCGATATAGAAGAATCCAGGAAGATCCCTTCCTTAAGTAAGAAATTGAATAATATCACCAACCAAGGGTTTGGCGGTTTGAACTACCCCGTTTTTGAAACCAGTGCCAAGGACTCCATAAATGTGGAAGGTGCTTTTGAAGTCATCGCAAAGATGGCATTGCAGCAAGAGGAGTTGAACGAAGTGAATGGAGGCGATGTCAGTGATGACTACAATGATGCCATCAATATTCATTTAGATAGTGGTAATAGTGGATGTGCCTGTTGAGCAAACATCTAACACACCACACCAACGCAAAATCAAAACTAAAACCAAAACCAAAACTAAAACCAAAACCAAAACCAAAACCAAAACCAAAACCAAAACCAAAACCACTACAAGCACTCTTCCCCTTATCATGCCGGCGTCACTGAATATCGAGACGTCCTCTTAGATGTCATGGTCTCTTCACCTAGTCTAGATATCATGTTTTTGGTTATAGTTGAGCTGTAATCATAAAAATATTGTTCATTGGTCTGTGCTCCCACCGCAGTATTGGTGGTGCTGGTCTAGTTCCAACATCATACTTTGATGATAATTACGGTTGTCTATTGATACATTCCTATTTTTTTTTTTTTTTATATATAATAATACACGAACTTACTTAGAATTGATACAAGCACAAAGTGCCTTGAAGAAAAAGTCCACAATAGGATTTCCAGTATGGATATCATTGTTTTGACCATTATGAGGTTGTTGTTGTTGGTATTGTGGGTGATGTTGTTGCTGGTAGTGTTGACCCTGTTGGTGACCTTGTTGGTAACCTTGAGGTTGATAGGTGGCTGCAGGAGCACTCCAGTGGTTAGGAATTTCAGACGATTGAGTGTTGGTCAAATCAATGATCATAACACCGGAATTCTTAGGGTCAATATGGTGTCTCAAATTAGTTTCGTCACACATTTGATCCACAGCAGGCTTCAACTTGGCAATACCATTGGACGAATGCAACCCTTTACCCACAATAACCTTTAAATGCGACTGGTTGGTCCTGATAGCTTGTGCTATACGATTTTGCAAAATGTACTCGGCTTCTTTAACATATAATCCGTGCAAATCGATTTCGTCCTCGGCAGAATCAGCATTATTTTCTCGAAACACATACTCAGCAGCCTGACGGTTGACTTGCTCTGCTTGGGCCGCAACTGACTTTGACTCTTCACTGAGCTCATGAGCCTTTTGCTTATCACCACTTTTAAAAGCCTTTTGAGATTCTTGACTTAAATTGTTTCTTTTTTGGTAAAGTCTATCGGCTTCGGAACGGAGTCTTTTATATTCACCATCGGTAGCATGGTTGTAGTCGCGTTCTTCTCCGCCTAAGTGGACACCACGGTTCATGATGGCTGGTGAAATGTAACTGGTAGAGAATACGATTGAAATTGGTTTGGATACAGCCAGGCAGGTACAGCCTTGTTTGGTTACCAGATTGGGCATCATCAAAAAGAGCCGCACGACGTATACTTTCCATCACAATTACCTATGCACGTGAAACATCTACAACTCTATTGCTGCAAAAAGCGATGAAATAGATAAACAGTGTAGGAACTAGATCGAAAAAAAAAAGTCAGAGGATCCATTTGGAATCGTCAAAATATAAATGGTGGTTGTATTTCTGACAACTAATTAATACCTGGAAGGACAGTGGAGTAAGCTGCTGGTTTACTATCAAGAAAAGCACGGCCACCACAGGTGAACAAGGCCCCACAACTATTGCCAATGCAGCTGGGCATGCCCTGACAATTGTAGCCTTCATCTCTAACAGTTAAACAAAGACCAGGGCCATAGAATGAGCACACCGCAGTATTCATGGGTGCAAAAGGTGGAGCCACAAAGAGCTGGGGGAACAACCTATAACTGGAGACAACGGAATCCTCGTGCCACGGGCTGGTTTTTCCTTTATATTTTGCTTCAACTTGAGCCCGCTTTTGTATCGATTCCTTATTAGGTCGGGCTATTGCATTGTGGTAGCTGATATGTGTCAACCCCAATGATTTACTGAATAAGGTGCTTTTGCCGTAGTCTTGTTCAGGTTTCCTGGATTTCTTATAGATTTTATTCATCGTAGTTTCCGAATATGACCTTCTTGCAACACAATAACAACAATAACAAATAGAATACTCTTCATTAAAGTGTTTGCGGTACAATTTTGCAGTCTGTTCAAAACCGTCATCTAAGCGACCCTCCTCAACTTTGTCATCATGATCGATTACACAACTATTTTTGGACTGAAGACAATCATTAAAATAGTAGTACATCGACAATTGGTGAGTATGCCAGATAAGGTCAATATCTAACGTAGGGACCAACATTATTTTTTTTTCATACAGAGTCAATAACTTAAAAAATCTAGAGTACCTTATGGATGCCTCATATAAGCTATCTCGAATTGTAGGAGACCCTAACCAATTTAATTTATTCATCTTCTCAACAAACCTTTCTTGCCGCAACACACAAGCTACCAAATCATCGGCAACTTCGATCGAATCAGGTACTAAAGTATGAATTAGATTCATACTTAGATATTGCCGTAAAATCAATTTGACCAAAGCTCGGTGATTTTTCACTCTCATGGAATTTGCAACAACCACCGTCAACGATTCGGTTCTGGATTTTGGTTTACCCAAATAATTGTATGCATCCTTGATGAAATAGTCCAACTTCATAGTCTGTCTGTTTTTAAAAGTGTTGGAAGCAATAACACTGGAAAAGTATTTGAACATACCTGGTAATGGCTGCTCTTTCCCCAGGTCAGCACTTAATTGTCTCTTTCGAAGTTCTTCATGGGTAATTGTTGATTGAAAGTTACACCTACAGTCACCATGATTGATATTCCATTTGAAAGACTCGTCAGCAAAGCCAGTCAGGCTATCGGTGGTGTAGGGAATATTCTTTAAAATCATTTCCTTACAAATGGGACAATAAACCGAAGTAGTCAAGTCACCCATTGCAAAATAGTCAAAGGTATAAATTAAATCTTTTCGGTTGGTTGTCGCTAACTGTATGATTCGTATGTATTCATTTTTATACATGGAATCAGGATTGTACTCAAAAGTAAGATTATCAATCAGATCACTCGCCACCTTTAGGGGAAATGGAAGATTTGCAAAAGGCATAAAATTACTTCGAGCAAACGAATCATAGAATGAGCGTGGGTTCAATAAAAACGAATGCCAAACAATAAGAACATCCAATGGAGGAATCGCTTTGCTAAGGGTAAGCGCATCATCGGTACGGGCTCCATACTGGAATAGTTTCCCTTCGTGAGTTTCGATTTTACCATCCAATTCTACCAATTTTCGACAGGCAGTCACATAGATTATGAATCTCTTGACCGACCGGGTTAAAAATACTTGCCAAGTCTTGATAGCATGTGGATGGTCAAGTTTTTCTCCTCCACTGATGGTATTCTTTAGCACCCAAAATGCTCGAAGCAACTTGAGATGCGCGACTGTATCAGGTAACCCAGGAATATGATCCACTTCTGATGGTGAATTGGTTCCTATGGAATCAAGATACTTGATTGAAGCGTAGTCATTAGGATTGGCTAATTCAAGAATTCCAAGAAATGCTGGTTTTTCTCTCTTTTCCTGGTGTACATCAGTCGGTTGATCATCTCCTGGTCCAGTATATCCAGGAGGAGCATTGTAGTCGGGGGGATCAGGTCTTGGTTGTATGCTCATATCAACAAACGGGGCTATTTTCTACTAGAGCGCTTTTAACTTTATCAAGTTCTTGAAACCAGCTAAACCAGTGACCTTATTTGTATAACACGACCATGTCGATATTGGATTTGTTTGACCCTATTTATCATAAAAAGTATCATAACCATCACAACAGCTTTGATAGAAATGGAAGGGACTTCTAACTGAAATACGATTTCGGAATTTATTAACGCTTTAAAATCTACAATTGTTATAATAAGTTCATCTTATATTCAAACTTTAGCTACTGTAAATCAAACATGGCAGAAGTGCCCCACCTAATTAATCAGTTTACTTCTTGGCAGCCTTTTGAGCAGCCTTGGTGACCTTACCAGCCTTGTCAGACTTTTCAACAGACTTGATAACACCGACAGCGACAGTTTGTCTCATGTCTCTGACAGCGAATCTACCTAATGGTGGGTAGTCAGTGAAAGCTTCAACACACATTGGCTTG
>JAKTXG010000160.1:0-15095 GCA_030561385.1 Suhomyces bribrorum | reverse complement strand
GTGAGGAATTATCCTCTCTAGGTAGGCAAGCAATATAGGATCTTCTGAGTGTATTGTAGTATCAAGAATACTTCGCTACTGTTAACACTAAAAGGGAAATACTACAAAACACTCCCTGCAACTTGTGGTTTAGTGGTGTAGCGGCTATCACGTTTCGTTTACATGTGTTCTCGCAGTAAGTTCCGAAAAGGCCCCGAGTTCGATCCTCGGCTAGATCAAGTTCTTTTTTTCTTTTCAAAGTTTTTATCAATCATGTCCAAACACTTATTGTCAGTGTATGATTTTACATTTGGTTACAATGAATAAAACGCAACGTATATTTCATCTTCTCTAGCACTCATTTATAATTTGGAACCTTGAACAAAGCTAGTACCTTGATCAATTGAACCCTTCAATCCACCTAAGGCAGTTTGTACTAATTTCTTCTCTTGATCAGTAACCTTTAATGATTCAAAAGGATTAACGAAGGACTTGATCTGACCATTTTCCAAAGTAACTGGGACAGAGAAAAACTGCACGTTATTCAAGTACTTGCTAGCCAATTCCTTACCATTTGGAACACCTGGAAGGTAAATGTATGAGGAATCAGGGATTGCAGAACTGGAGGATTTTCCAGATAATGAGTCCAATACTGCTTCGGCGAATCTGTAACCAGCATATGCCATAGACAAAGTGGCAGAACCAGCACCATTCTTTGCCTTAACCACCTCGTCACCACCAAATTGGACTCTATGAACAAAACTGTCATAATCAGATTTTGATAAACTGTTCACCTTGGAAGCGATGGTGGAGTCTACATTGATCAAGGGTACGATAGTATCACCCGAATGACCTCCAATAACTGAGATCTTTCCCTTCAAAGAAGTTGGTGCAACGTTGATAAGACCACCCAAAAAGGTTTCAGCTCTAACAGAATCCAAAGTGGTGACACCAAATAATTTTTTAGGATTGAATACACCCAATTTTTTCAAGACTTCGGCTGCGATTGGAACAGTAGCATTGACTGGGTTTGAAATAATCAAGATAGCGGCATTTGGAGCGGTTCTACCAATGTTGGCGACCAAATCTCTGATAATAGAAGCGTTGATGTTGAACAAATCAGCACGAGTCATGCCCGGTTTACGAGGGACCCCGGCAGGGATGATCACCAACTCGGTGCCCTTCAATGCTTCCACAATAGCCGTCTTATCTTCCTTGTTGGCTGGTTGGTAACCCTTTACTACTGCGGGAGTGCAAATATGGGATAAATCAGCAGCAACACCTTTGGCATTGACAATATCAAAGAGAGATAATTCGGAGACTTGAGGGTTCAATTTTAACAACAACGACAATGGTTGTCCGATACCACCAGCGGCACCACAAACAGTTACTTTTACCATGATTTGAAGAAGAGAGTGGTATATTTGTTAATAATTATAAGCTCGGCTTAAGTAGCATGTGAGGATGCGAAAAACCTCGGACACCCCGCAAAATAAATCACGGGGTTGATCTTCCCCATCCAGCATGAGACACTGGCTAGGTAGTGTAGGTTTTGTAGGTTTTGTAGTCAGCAGCAGCAGGCAGGCAGTATGACCTTTGATGTGTGGCTTGCTACTGACTGCTTTAGTATGGTGTGGCTTTTAATCAGGAAAAGATGTGAGCTGTCTATTGTAAACCATATTAATAAGTGAAAGACGTTTATGCACCTGTCAAGTTATCAAACCGTGGTGATATCAGCCTAAATGATAGAGGACGTCACCTATAAGTTGGTCTGTAGAGATATAACCAATTCAAATGCTATATTTTCAAGCCAAACCAGCGTTTCTGTGAAAATCCATTCCCTTCTCGTAATTGTCGAACAACCTCAACTTCAAAGATTGATGTATTTTATGCGCATTTGCATAGTGCATCGATACGTTTTGCACCCAATTGACACCGTTGCCAAGTTTCTATGAATACTACTGGTGCCAACTACGTTGAATTGTTTGATGTGACGATTGACATTGATTTAGCTCCACCATGTTATACAACCAAGCCATCCGAGATCCGTGAGCCTTTGGTGGGTGGCAATCTCGATCAAAGTCGATCCCAAAAATGATAATACAGAAGATGAGGATTCTGCTTGATTCTTGGTTGAATCCAGAAGAGCCCACTGGACTAGCCAGACGTATTGCAAGGGAGTCTACAATCATGGTCATTTTTTGGATATGAGCATTAGCTGGGGAATTGGTACCGTAAAACGAGCCCTTTATATTCACGGATTCGGCCGATACCCAGTATTATGAGCTCCACAGCTCGCTTGAAGATGCCCGAACCTTAAAGAGGTAGTTTTCCCCTTACCATGCTCCTGTCCCTTCACACTTCTATCTCAAGTTTGTACGTATGAAAATGTTCGTTTGATATGACTCCAGTATGAATAATCTCCGAAAAATCAGATTGGATATTACCATGATATTTAAAGTACCTGAATAGTAACATAGCAATCTGAATGATCTCCATTTCCTCCCAATTGTGAGCACTACAATTGCAGGCTACATCCACATTAACCCTCCTCCGAACGGAAATATTTTCACCCTTTACAATTGGCATTGCCATATTAACCTGAATAATGTAGACCGAACACCAAGTTAAGTTTATAGGCATTATTCACTGCTTACTTCTCCCTACCATACTATTTGTTGTATGGCCCCAAATGTCTAAAGTGCGGGTTTCTATAAAATATAGGTCAGGACCCCTTCCAACATTAACCGTGTGAGTGGGCGTAAATGGACCGTCTTTTCGACCTTCTAGGCTCCTTAATTGTCCCTTCTCATCCTGCTACTTCCTTGCCCACTGCTGCTTTAAATATCATCATTTTCACTACTATTATTAGCCAACTACTCTCTTTCATTTTAACGTTGGATGACACTTTTTGTATTCGTGTGATTACCCGTTATCGCGTTATAATTTAAGGGCAAACTTTTCTTTAACCTTAGTCAAAGGTCAGCCAAAGTAACATGTTGAAGCTACTCACTACCATAGTAGCATTGGCTGCATCAGCTAGCGCAATCGATTGCTCTGTCAAGGAATTATCCAACTACAATTTGGAAGCTTTGAAAGGAGTACAATCCGTCACTTTATTGAAGGATACTCCTCCATCACACACCAGTACCACCTGGTACTTTGGGATGTGTGAAGCCATAGAACAGGAGTTTTGTCCTCTGGACTCAGAGGTCTGTGGAGTCACCACAGTCACTCTCGATAAGAATCAGTTTGTTTCAGAGATCATTGGGATTGATTCCAAGGTTCAAAAATCATACGAGCCAATCACAGGTGAAAACGAAGAAGGAATACGTATAAGATATAAAAATGCTAATTGGGGAGAGAATGTGGTTGACGCAGAAATCAGCTTTATCTGTCCTACTTCTAATTCAAAAGATATTGATCAATTTAAATTAGATCAGTGGGATGGTAAATCACTCAAGGTCTCGGTCATTTCCAAGGCTGGGTGTATCACCGACAAGAAACATAAAAATAAGCCTAGCAAGCACCCTAATGAAAACGGCGAGTCGTGGGGTTGGTTCACCTGGATCTTTATCTTCATGGTATTATTTTTGAGTATTTATATTGTAGGAGGTGCTTGGTTCCAATATAACAAGGGCAATTCCATCGATTTCCAGACCGCTCTCAAGGAAGTTTTGGAGAATTTTGTTGATTTGCTCAAAGGATTGCCGGCTTTTGTCCGAGAAATTGTGGAAAAGGTCACTGGAAATAGCAATAGAGGTGAATATAGTGCTGTATAATATAAATAAACGAATTTTTATTTTTTGAGTCTGGAACTTCAGTGGTTTTCCAATATTTGCCAGTCTACAATTTTTTTTGGTACATCTAGAGGCCCTGGACTAAAGACAATAAGTATTACTAACGACTCGGTATTGTCTAATAATAATAAACTGTTACTTTTGGTTATTAGTGTCTGTCAGGATGGAGATTGCCTAGTTCACTTAATTATATCTTCTACTTGCCTTAAAAACTTTACATAATTTTAGCCTCTAAAAAATTACAAAAAAATTATGCAAAATTAGACCCCACGTGATCTTGTTCACCATCCACTCCCCTCTTAGTTGGTTTAGTATTTTTCGCTGTCAAATCAACCCTCATCTCTAGTTGTTTGATACAAGGTATGATTTGGGACCGAGTCATGCGGAGTCACGGCACGTGATTACACACAATCAGTTTGAAGCCAATTTTCTACATCATCCATCTGGTTACAACCACTTCATAGTATCAAGACACATTCCCGAGTTTACAATGGCTACAGTTAAGGAGAGGATCGCTTCCCTTCAGCCGGGACAAAAGTTCATTTCTTTCGAATTCTTCCCTCCTAAAACAGATGCTGGTTTTAGAAATCTCTTATCCAGATTGAGCCGGATGCTGGCATTATCGCCACTTTTTATTACAGTTACTTGGGGAGCAGGTGGATCTACCAGTGCCAAATCTTTGGACTTGGCCACGACTTGTCAGAATCATCTTGGACTTACCACAGTTTTGCATTTGACTTGTACCAATACCAACAAAGAAATCATTGATGAAGCTCTTTCCAAGGCCAAAAAAGCGGGTATTAGAAACATCTTGGCCCTTCGTGGTGATCCTCCAAGAGCTGAAGAATATTGGACTCCAGCAAGCGATTTTAATAGTGCGGTTGATTTGGTCAAATATATCCGGGCTCAATATGGAGATTATTTTTGCATTGGTGTGGCAGGGTATCCCGAAGGACATGTGGATGGGTCTGGATCGAATCAGCCACCCCAAAATCCACAGAGAGATATGCCATATCTCATTGAAAAAGTAGAGGCTGGTGCAGATTATATCATTACCCAATTATTCTTTGATGGGAACAAATTTATTGAGTATGAAAAATTAATAAGATCGTATCCTCAATTGAAAGACGTCATATTAGTTCCAGGGTTAATGCCTATCACCACTTACCTGGTATTCAAAAGAGCATCCAAATTATCGCATGCCTCTATTCCTGAATCTGTGGAAAATAGATTACAATCATCGATAAATAATGACGACATGATTAAAACCATTGGTATTGATATTGTCACCGAATTAATTGATGATATTTACTCGAAAACTGACGGCAGAATCAATGGGTTCCATTTCTATTGTTTAAACTTGGAAAAGGCCGTGGCTTCTATCTTACAAAAATCGAAAACTTTAAACTCAATCTTAGGTGAACCTTCAACTGGTATTAACACCGAAAATGCCATAGCCTCCGATGACGAGGATGACAGCTCAAATATTATCAAAGCCCCTGTTAGAAGACAATCATCCATGGCTAATGATAACGAATTAACTTCGGCCCAGAGATCCCTTGTGGGTAAAGCTTTATTAAATGATAAACAAATAATGAATGATATAAGTAGGGGGAAAGGTGCTTTGGGTAAAGATGCGACATGGGATGAATTTCCAAATGGTAGATATGGTGATTCTACATCTCCTGCTTACGGTGATTTTGATGCTTATGGACCTACTTTAAAGATCGCTTCAACTGAAGAAGCCATCAAAAAATGGGGTAAGCCAGAATCCATCAAGGATTTATCCAAAATTTTCATTAATTATTTACTTGCCAAAACTGACGATTTACCATGGGTAGATACCGCGTTATCTTCAGAAACAGCATTGATCCAAGAAGAACTATTACAATTGAATGAAAAAGGATGGTTCACATTATCTTCTCAACCTTCTGTTGATGGAACTCTATCATCTGATAAGATTTTTGGCTGGGGTCCTGGCAATGGTATTGTATATCAAAAAGCATTGATTGAATTTTTCATTCCAAAGCAAGAATGGGATACCAAATTATATCCTAAATTAAAGAAACCAATCGATGAAAAAGTTATTACGTATTATAGAGGTGATTCCGAGGGTGGAATTAAATCGAACCTTCAACTTGATGGTTCAACCCCACAGAATAGTAGAAGTGCAATTACCTGGGGTGTGTTTCCCCTGAAGGAGGTATTGCAACCTACTGTGATTGATTCCGACTCATTTAAAGTCTGGAATGAAGAAGCTTTTAATTTATGGTTAGAATGGTCTAGGTGTTTCAAGAAGAACGATCCTACCAATACTATTTTGGGCTCCATCAGAGACAATTATTATTTGGTCAGTTTGGTCTATCATGATTTCAAGCAGGAAAGTGGTTTGTGGGAGTTATTGTTGGATGAATAACTCGTAAAGTGGAAGCTTTGAAATACAAGGTATTAGTTTCAAGCGATGTGACTCAAATACTGCCATGGCTTCCACTTTGTATAGTCTGATGATTTATGGAAATAAAAGTAGAACATAGACAATCAACATCAGGCAACTGGAAGTAGTAATCTGGATCGAAGTGTACTCAATCGTATTGAGGCCTAGTGTATGGAAACAGCAATAAGTCAATTGGGGTGGGATGATGGGATTTTTGGTGCTATCTCATAGCATTTATTTCAGTTTCAAGAACATTGATATACTTCTGAACAATTCCATCATTAAGCTGGTTAGTAAGATCGGTTTCAGCGGAATCTATACCCAAATACTCGCATTTGTGTCTAGTTAATAATAGAACCCCGTTCAGCACCATCGTTCCTGCCCTTACAAGTAACCTTCCTCCTAAAGGCACCTTCAATGGAGCATCCACTTCACTCGACCTAAGAAATGCTAGTGGGCCCTTATACTCGTATCCATAACAGCAGGTGCCTGCGCTGTCCCGTAGAAGGAGCTTATAGGTATCAAACCCAGTATGATTGACATGGTCTCTGGTGGAATCTTCATCCAAATTGACCTCTCTGATCAAAGGATTATTGGCACGGCTTTTTCTGGCCTTATTGAGTCTATCAACAGAAACGTTGTTGGGATTATCATACTCCCTCCACTCATCGAGCTGGGCGATCTTGGACTTCGATATGTTGCAAATATGAATGATGTGAAAGGTGATGTCATGAGGAAGCGACGTTGAGGTGGTATCTTCTGGATCAAAGCTCATGGCAAAAGTCGAAAAAAAAAAACTTTCCCAAATATCAACACTGGTTTCAAACAGTGCCCCGCCACCACACTTGTCGGTACCTCGAGAAGGTTCTTGTTGGAATTGACTAGTGGTTTCAAATCAGATCAACTTTGAAATGATAACTGGTCACGTGATCGCGGTTCCAGATAACTGCAAATACAGCAACTGGTCCATCAATACCTAGATATTCACCAAGGTGGCGGGTGTGTGATGTCGTTATTTGTCGAGGACGAGGATCAGATTCATTTGGCCGAAGGTGGACCCGAAATGGGCCCCACCGGCACCGATGTCGCCCCGGTATCGGTTGGTGTTCCACTACCCACAGAGTCCATCCAGCTAGAATTCCATCAGCCTGATATCGTGCCAGTATATCCCGAAAGAACCATTCTGTGCACGCTTCCGCTCAAGTACCAGCAGGAGATCATTGATGATATGCTCACCAAGGACGGACTATTGATCCTTGGAAGGGGTCTAGGATGGGACGTGATCAGTGCTAATTTACTCCACGCACTAAGCTCATCACGAGTATCTCTTCAACATGGAGATGGCCCAGTGCTGGAGAAACGTAGTCTTGTTTTTGTTTTGAACACCAAGCCGGAAGAGTTTGGTCGATTGCGTGAATCATTGGTGGAGCTTCATTGGCTAGATGAAAATATCGACGATGAAGAAGAACCTCAATTGGTGGAGATCACTGGTGATTCGCATAACACTTCTAGCAAACGTAAAGAAACTTATTTGAAGGGTGGAATAATTTCCATCGCTTCGAGGGTCCTAGTGGTAGATTTACTTTCGGGGATCTTATCACCTAACGATGTCACTGGTTTATTTATCTTACATGCTGAAAGATTGAGAGAAACTTCCAATGATGCATTTGTAATTAATTTATACAGAGACACAAACGATTGGGGCTTCATCAAAGCCATTTCCGACGAACCTGAATCCATTACTGGTTTTAGTCCTTTAGCCACAAAATTGAAGATTTTAAGAGTATCTAATGCATTTCTTTGGCCTCGTTTTAGAATCGAAGTGGCCCAAAGTTTAAATTATATTGATAAGCAATTACTGAGTCGCCATCGAGAGGAAATCCTAAAGCGACGGTCGGTTACGGAAATCAATACCAAATTAACCTTCAAGATGAATAAGATCCAGTCCGCTATTCTTTCTTCTGTTCAAGCATGTCTTCAAGAATTGAAGCGTCATAACGCCGATCTAGTGACTGAATATTGGGATATGGAAAATGCAAATGATCCGGATTTCTCCAGAAGAATCAGAATCTCGGTAGAAAGCCAATGGCATAGATTGACCTATACGTCCAAACAGCTCGTATATGATTTGGGAGTACTTACTGATTTTTTAAAATACCTTGTGAGTATGGATTCGGTCACATTCTATGAGTTTGTTCAGAGTGTTGTTGATCTGAATATACGACATGCAAGTAATGGTGGCATGAATGCTTCCATGAGCCCTTGGTTGAGTTTGGACGAATCAAATACTATAATAGCCTATGCACGAGAGCGGGCCCTTGGGAAGATTAAGGTAGAAAAGAGAAGTACTGTTATCGATGTTGATGATGACAGTGAAACGGTAAATGAAAATGAACTGAACAAGGAGATCGTGGAAGAATACCTACTTGAAGAGCTCCCTAAATGGGATCAATTAGGGATACTTTTGGATGATATTCTTCATGAAAAATCCGTTTCCACTATCAAGAATCAAGGTCCTATTTTAATCATGTGTTCTGATCCTCACAATGTTGAACAATTACAAACATTGTTAAGAGACATGAAAGGAGAATCTAATTATATGACCGGAAAAAAACGCTTCGGCTCCAGAAAGTTCATGGTTCGCAAACTCAATGGATACTTGGCATGGAAGGAAGTCAGTAGTTTGGTGCAAAAGATTAATACTGAATTAGATACCAACGTTGAAGATAGTGTTCAGACAAATGAGCTTGACATTTCCAAAACATTTTCAAAAAATGGACAACCTGTAAGTAAAAGAAGAAGAACAAGGGGAGCATCTGCTAGTGCTAGAGTTAGCAAATTATATTCTGGGTCGAGTTTGGAATCAAATACTGAAGCAGTGGACCTTGATGATTCGATTTTGAAAACCTTACAAGAATCAGAAAATGAAAATGAAAATGAAAGTATGTCTGAGTACGATAAGGAAATGGATGACCATGGTTACATAAATGAAATCTCGGCTAACTTTTTATCACATTTAAACAAGCCATCAATTGAGTTTCAGTTTGAACACATAAATAAGGAAGATCAAATCATTATTCAGTCGTATGATGAAAGAACAAATGATGCCCTCTTGCAAGAGATTTCGCCATCATATATCATAATGTACGAGCCAAATCTCTCGTTTACCAGAAGAGTAGAAATTTACCAAGAACTTAACAAGGAAAATCCTGCAAAAGCATACCTCATGTATTATGGTACTTCGGTAGAGGAACAAAAACACTTGTTGGCTATCAAGAAAGAGAAAGAATCATTTTCCAGATTAATTAGAGAAAAGGCAAATTTAGCGAAACACTTTGAAACCGCTCAAGATAACTATAAAATGCAGATGAATAGAGAAAAGGTCCTTAACACCAGAATTGCTGGAGGAGCAAATTTTAGAACAAACGAAGATGAATTAAGAGTTATTGTTGATGTCAGAGAATTTGGATCATCTTTACCAAATTTATTGTATCGAGCTGGAATCAAAGTGATACCTTCAATGATAACAGTTGGAGATTATATTGTATCACCTAAGATATGCGTTGAAAGAAAATCGATTCCTGATTTAATTCAAAGTTTCAAAAGTGGTAGATTATATCAGCAATGTGAACAGATGTTTCGGCATTATGAATTACCAACATTATTGATAGAGTTTGATGAGAATAAATCATTTTCGTTGGAACCGTTTTCCGGATCTAGATTCCAAAAGGTCAACCCTCAAAATCCGGTTGCAAATCAAATTCAGCAACAGAATATCCAATCTAAAATTGTTCTGTTGTTGCTTTCATTTCCAAAATTGAAAATTATTTGGTCTTCGTCCCCTTATGAGACCGCCCAAATATTTGTACAATTAAAAGCAAATCAACCAGAACCAGATGTAGGAGAGGCAATTGATAAGGGGGTGAATAGAGCAGTGGTGACAGAGGATGGAGGACCGCCTGTTTTTAATGATGATCCTATTGATTTTATTCAAAATATACCAGGGATCAACCCAGCCAATCATTATCTTATTGTACAAAAGGTTAGAAGTATTGAGCAATTGGTTCAATTGTCGAAAGAGCAGTTGGTGAAGATTCTAGGTGATGAAAATGGAAGGAAAGCGTTCTACTTTATTAACAAGGAAGTCAGATGAAGTATACATTTGCAAGAAAGTGCTGATTGTGGAACATGATTGCCACTAGAATAAGTGATCAGATGTATGTGTAAACCTCAATTAACTCCGTTGGTTGTAACCCCTGGGTAAATTTGCAACTAGCTGCTATGGCGCAGTGCATGGATTCTGGAAGTCCGAGTTGCAGCCCAAGTGTTCATAAGGATTTGTTGAGGTTTGGCCAAGGGTCTAGAATAATTGAGTATGGCTATCTGTCTGCACTGGTTTGTTTCCATGCAGCTGCACTACGGAATTTCTGGTTATTATAGAAGAATATAATGCATGAACAATAACTCTACACAATGCCCAAACACTATAGCGCTCGGGTCGTCTCCTTTACAACAGACATACCGATTATCGGTACTCTTGAAAAATAGGAGGTTCTGGATACGAAGATGGCCGATAAGTCCAAGGTGAAATAAGTCTGCAAAATAAATATATTAAGTTAGACTTTGACTATCTTCGGGAAACTATATTGTAGAATGAAGTTAGACAATTCGCATTTTTTAAGCTTTTTCGCATTTGGCAACTTAATTAGTATGGTGAGGTTCCCATCACAACCAGGTTTTTGGTCAGTCTATAGAATAGAAAGCTTATCGGATGGCTATGGCTTAAATGTTAAAAGGGCCTCTTAGAGAATTACGAAATAGCAATGCCAGAGGCGGGGATTTTAAGACTCGTTAATTTTATCAATCGATGGCCAATGAAAAAGAAACGGAACCATAAAATAAAGCAAAATAAAATTTAGGTAAATATATTCAGAACAGCACCTAGTAATTCTAGCGGAATTACCATTGACCAATGGCAGAGACAAATCCCTTAGCTTTCTTCCTGTGTCCACTCCGGATGTAATCAATCAATTATATGAATTACATGCGTGGGCCATATGCACTCCCGAAGCTTCTATGCATTATGTCAATCGTTTTGCAACTTGTTTACAAACTGCGAAAACAGGCAAAACCAATAATAGCCCCGTTTTGGTCTAATGATGGGGTATTCGTGCGTGATGAGACCCATTTGGGAACTAGTCACACTAATCACGTTGGTGTTCGTTATTTAGCCCACTGGACCAACCGGCTACTGATACACGGCATTAACAAACAACCGCCTTTTAGCTTACTACTTTGGGATACAAGTGCATCTTTAGACCAACGGCCAAATCCTTATCCCTCGTCTTAGTACACCCAATTGCGGGGCCATATAGGTTCGTCTAGCATCTTAAGATTAACGGCTGAACCTGGAGATCCCAAAAGAAACCAATAACATCATCAAAACTTCCTTGTGGTCACCTAAAAGAGGCATAAGGTACGAGAAGGACCAGATTTTTCAACTCACAAATTTCATCATTTACTGTTTACTTGGAGGACCGTCTATTATTCCATGAAACACCGTGACTTCAGTATCTCCAGACGGCCTGGAGCACCACTTCCTGGATCTAAAGAGAAGTACAAGTACCTAGAGTTCAAGCACTTGTATTTCCAGATACAAAAGCTTATCAATAAGCGAGTCACCCTTACCCTAAAGTATGACCAGTTGAAAACACCCGATATTCATTGCACCTTAGTGAAGCCCATTCTCGAAAGATTAGGAAAATTGGCGGATAATAGGGCCATAGCATCTCGATTGAGTAGAGTATTACCGTCATTACCAGGAGATCAAACCCCCCGGTATGGACCTCAAAGAAGCGCCAAACCAAAGTATACCCAGGAAACCATAATCGACGATGAGCCACTGTCGGCTGTAATTTTTATATTGCTCTTATTGAGATACGAGTATTTGATTCAATCGGAAAACAATTTGATTCTATATGAACTATTGAATACCAAGGCGAATCTTTGTGAATTGTTGGCGATTAAAATTTTGAAAGAGTTTAAATCTTCTAATCGTATTAACCTTTTATTCGTCACTCCTTTGAATAATGATTATTTTACTGAAGATCAAAGATACCTGTTCAATACTTTGGAATTAGGTGTGCTCTCCAAATCAAAAATATTTTTGTCACAGCCAGTGATTGTAAGAGCATTAGACAAATTTTATAATGGAGAATTGATTTTAAATTCAGCTGGTACAGGCAAGCTTCAAAAGTTTGAATATCAATCTGAAGAACAAGGATTATTGGCTCATGATATCGTCAACTATAAATACAATCGCATAACCTTCAACAGTACTATCAAAAGAGCAAATATTGTTCCAAAGTACCAATCGTTGGTGACTAATCTTAAACTTTTGTTCTTCATGATGTTGTATTTTGTTATAATATTAAGTGAAGAGAAAAGCATTAGTTTTCCGCACCATGATGACAATAATGAAAATGACTACGGCTTATTAGAGCATTCGTCTCCAAAAATGTACCTTAGAGTTACCGAATGTCTTTTTTGGGTCTTAGGATTCAGTTTCAATATTGAATTCCTTCTTAAAATTCTTAATATTGAATTCATCATATTTAAAAAAATAATTTGGAACTATATTGATTTTATTTTGATCATTTTGATTGATATTTCGTTTATTTTGAGATTTATCAATTACGACTATTTCAATAATTCGTTCAGCTTGATTTCAATCATTTTATTACCAAGAATGTTATCAGTATTCAATAATTATCAGTTTTTCAATATGATTATGGTCTCGTTCAAAAAGATGGCATGGAACTTGGTGGGTCTTGTATGCTTATTTTTTTCTTTAATTAGTGGATTTTATTTTAGTTTCCTCACACTTTCCAATGGATTATCCAAGTTAGATATTTTATCAAACATGGTAAAGATCTTTTTTGGATTCACTCCTTCAGTTTGGAATAATTTGCATTATTACAACAGTCTAGGGAAAGTGATTGTTATGGGATACTTATTTTTGATACAATTTATTGTCAGCTCAATTTTGGCGATAGTATTAAGTCGAGTGTTTGCAAAAGTGAACAATAATAACCACGAAGAATTCAATTATTTCAAAACAGTTAATTTGATCTTATATTTCAAGATTTCACAACTAAAAGAAAGAAAAGATCATGAAAGCAAAAAAACGTTGATTTCATCAACTAGGCATTTCTTGCTGATGCGACTTTATGAATTATTGAATGGGTTTAAATTTCCAATAATTCTTATGATCTTTGTTTACGAGAAATTTGTTTTAGCCCCATTTTATCAACAAAGGCAGAATAGTGGAAATGATTTGAAATATTATACGTTTTTGTCAAAAAATAATGATTATTATCAAGACAGCGATCTAATCAATTTGGCATCTATTCATAACAAGTTAGACAACGGGGGCACACCATACCAACATGAATTTGGGGTTATTGAAGGTATTGATGATGTTCTTGATGATGAAGTGTTATTACCAGGAGAAGAAGATAGTGATGATATTAGTCTTTTGCTAATGAGGTCGCGTAAGAACTCAGTGCTTCGGCAATTGACCAATGGAAATCTGTATGGTCGCAGGTATAGCCAGATTGAAAATGGCAGCTTTATCCGACCCAAAAAAATGACCAAAGCGTCGCGGACTACATTGGCAAGTAAACTAAGCACCACATCAATCAACGCATCACCTATAAACACGGTACTTGAAAAAGTCCGTACCAACAATAGCGAGACACGTAAATATAGTGATGAGAGTGGGCTGAGAAGTACATTGGTTGTCAAGTCATCTAGTGAATCTCCAAACACAATAAACAGTCAATTGGTAGGATCAGCAGATGAGGAAATCTTACAAAGATTAATCCGGCTTGAAGAATTGCTCATCAATAAAATCAGTTTGGATACTTACAATGAGACAATTCAGGGGGATGACGAAAGCGATAGTAGCATTATTCATACAGCTGGAAATAATATAGAGGCGGGGATACCTAATTTAGATGTGGGGGATGAAGAGATAGATTCTGATGAAACATTTTGATAAGGCATTTTATATTTTTATTTCACATTTGGCAATAATATAATTCATTTTAGTTCATGTTAAATAATGTTTGATATAATACCGCGAGATAAAATAATAGTCTATTGTATGTAGTTACAGAAGGAAATTGTACCCCTCCAAAAAAAAAAAAAATAAAAATTCAACGGATTATGCAAGCTGAAACTTTTCAGACCCATCCTCACGAATTCCCTTGAAAACAATGTTGCTGTTGGCAACATCAAGTTGACAACCAGTAGCAGGTACATTATCTAACAATAGGATGCATATTTTTCAGCAGGATGAATAGAAGGTCTGTATTATTGAAAAATCAAATTCATCAATAAACCCGCTAGATTAACGGTTATGTAGGCTAATACAATATTATGTTAAAACCTGCTTATATTAGCCAGTACCTGATACGTATATTGAGGGGGTAAAAAAAGACCCTGGGTTACACAACCTGTAGAATCCCGAGCTTCGGAACGTTTTGGTATCCGGGGACAAAATTTTTTTCTCTCTGTCCAAAGCCTCTATTGGATAAAGTCGGGTGCGTCAATTTCCCTAATTTATAGTTTGGGGGGAACTTCTGTATCCAAGATAAGGTTAAGTATAGAAATTGTTAGTAGTAATATCTAGCCAATTGTGGCAAGTCTTTACTTTGCCGCCAGGCGGTTGGGTGGATGTTAAAGTTTCCATATATTTTTTTTTGCAGTGGATCGTTATTTTATTATTTTTTTTTTTTTTTTTTTTTTGAATAGTAATCTTCATTTGGCCCAGTCTTCATAGAGATTAGTAAGATTGATGATTAATGAAGATCGTTTCG
>JAKTXG010000159.1:0-15173 GCA_030561385.1 Suhomyces bribrorum | reverse complement strand
CGATTTCTTCTAGTATCTTCCCCCTCCTCCTCCTCCTCCTCCTCCTCCCTTCTCCCGTCTGTGCCCTGCCCCAATCTCCAACCCCCCTCCCCACCACCTCCAATGAAAAGATGTCTCCATCTCGGTCTGTCACTATACCCAAATTTCACAGCCAAAACCTTTCCGAAATTCGGAGTGCGGCCACACAGCCAATCACTGGCCCCAGGAATAAGCTGACGTAACCGCACCATGCCCCGATAAGCGGATTCGGGTTTTGACAATTAATACCCAAAACAGTTGGCAGCCAATAATCTGTAGCAAGAATTCGCTTACGACTGTAACGTTCCAGGTGGGGTTATATAGACCAGATCGTCAACCATTGCACTTTTTTTTTTTTTTGAAGGTTCATTTCTCTCTAGACTGACCTTCTGACCTTTTCTGGACCAGTGCCAAATCCACCTCCACCACTGTTTTTTCTTATCGCTTGCCTACTCTTTACGCGATTAGACACTATTGTATTTCAGGTCAGGTCACCATACCAGTTGATAAATTCCCATTCTTTTTTTGTTAGCAATGATCATGCCTGTGACCCCACATCGAATAAGGTTGGTAGTACCCAAGGTCAAGGGAGCCAAGGTGCTCAAATCGTGTGTTCGGTGCCGTCAACACAAGACCAAATGTGATGCCCTCAAGACCGATCCTGAACCGTGTTCTCATTGTGCAAAGAAGAACCTTCTATGTACGCTTGATGTCATCACCGATGTCAAGAAAAGAAGCCTGTTTGACTTGGTTGAAAGGCTCACCTCCGAGGTCAGCGACTTGAACCAGGTGTTGAACTCATTGATCAACCGTAGAAACACCATGATCGAAGCCTTGATGAAGAGAAGCAAAGCCATCGTCAAAACCTCTGGCATCAAGTTGTCCACCTCCCGTACCCCTCCAATCAGTCAAATCCAGTCGTGCTTGAATACCCCTGAATCCTCCGCCGATTCTCCTGTGATACCGTTGCCGCCATACCCTTCGTCTGAATGTGTATTCACCATCTCCACTCCCAACATCTCACCATTTTCCATCTCCTTGGAACAAGCATATGAATTATTCACCAATTATGAAGTGAATTTCAATCAGTTTCTTCCCATTTTCCCCGACGATTTCTTTTCCACCATCAACCTAACCGAGTTCAAACAACAAAACGAACTTCTCTTTTGGGCCATCATCACCACTTCCTACTTGAATTATCCTGATGTCAATTCTTCCTCCAATTACAGATTATTGTCCCATCACATCAAGGCTTTGGTCGTACAATTTTGTTGGTATGAAACCCCAAGATCCGTTTATGTCATCTCTTCTTTATTAATATTGACCACTTGGTCTTTGCCTCATACCTCCAAACTCAGTGATAATATTTCCCTCAAGTTCCTTTCATTAATGAGAAATTTATCCTTGCAATTTGGCTTGCATAAACTCGAATTCTTGAATGAATTTAGTCATAAAACCAACATGGAAATATCTCATGAAAAATGTGTCGATAATATCATAAGAGAAAGAATCTACAAATTCCTCAATATCAACTCTAGTTATTGGTATTTATACTTGGGATTATCTTCAAATAATTATCAAACTGGCTCCAACCAAGATTATATCATCAACAAATCTTCCAACATCGATATTTTCAACAAGAATCTCGATACCAATGACCAATACATTAATTCCCTACTCAAAGTTTCCATTATCCAATCCAAAATTAATGCAAACATGCATGATTTAATTGGTAATACCAATGAATCCATCTTGAGAT
Source organism: Suhomyces bribrorum (assembly GCA_030561385.1). Lineage (NCBI taxonomy): Eukaryota > Fungi > Ascomycota > Pichiomycetes > Serinales > Debaryomycetaceae > Suhomyces > Suhomyces bribrorum. The sequence continues at coordinate 13,396 of JAKTXG010000159.1, read as the reverse complement.
TACCTAACCAATTATATACATCTAAAGTGATCAACCTCAAGATGTTCGAAGTCATGTTAGAAGATCTCAATAAGGTATTATCCAACGATAATCAAATCATCAACAATTTGATGGAAATATCTATTTCATACTCAAAGTTACAATTGTATATCTACTGCTTATCTCATCTTAATGTTTCTATTGAAGAGTATAAGGAGTTCGTATCCAAGATTTGTACTTGTGCTTTCAACCTTTTGTCATTATATTCAAATCAATTCAACGACATCACTTCATTCAATCAGTTGCCAGTTCATTACAAGTTTCCTATTGAATTAGCATCTTTTATCTTATTGAAGATTTATAAATCTCCTCTATTGAATACCGTGGCTGATTATCAATTAATCAAGCAAAAATTCACCAAGATGTATACTAGTATTATCTCCAAGGGGATATCTAAGGAGTGGAACTTTATGAACCAAAAATTCACAAGTATCCTCACCAAATTTGATGCTTTAGAAAACAATTTTGTTATCAACAGAATGGTGGTTGAAGATATCGATGAAGATACTCCTCCATTTTTATTGGTCAAGAGAATGAAAAATTATCTTGTATCAAGCATGAGTTACGAGTTAATCTGGTGTATTTACGAACGGGAAAAGGCAAAGGATGAAACAAAGGTTAATTGGGAACTTTTTGGTATTAATAAGGATATAGATAGAGAGGTCATTGAGTTTTTGTCAAGAAACGAATCGATTTTCGACAATTGACTACCGGTTAAATGATCAACGAGCTTAGATAATAAAAGAACTCGTTAATTTTATGATTGTAGGATCAGTTTATCAACTATCAGTTTATATTTATATGAGTGTCTATCAAATAACAAGTTGGGTGTAGAGAATGGCCACTATCATTCTCACGACCGATCGTTCCACTGTTCACTCAACTTCTTTCTGGTTACAAACGGCTTTGAAATTAAGTGAACTATCATCAAGATCCCAATGGTTCCAATCAACTTTACCTTTGCAAAGTTCTTACTCAAAAAGTCAAAAGATTGTGATGGTTGGACAAAAGAGCAAAATTGGTTATATTGGTTGTAGTAGCATACTACCGAAGTCGACTCATAATCAGTAGGTTTCACAAGAACCTTGCCCTCCTTAGTCACAATTAATTTATGTTTATGGTTCAACACAGCTTGAGGATTGTGCTTCACAACTGGTTCATAAGGAACCACGTTATAGTCGTTCTGGTAATCATCCGAAGTCAATGGTCGATCATCAATTCTTCTACTGTTCAAAATGTTCTTGGGGATCTCCACCAAGGCTCCCAGATCAGTAATAGCTAAGATAGACTTCACTGTGATACCATGAGACGATTGTGTGGGGGTCAAAGAAAGAATTCGCTCAGGGTAGATAAACGACTTTTTAGTGATCGAGTCAATGGTGGTGTTGAAATTGAATGCCGATTGGACATCTTCTCCAATGCCCTTGGAACTGTCAAATAAATCAATTACTTCGATTCTTTGTTCCACCAGGGGTGACTTGATAAAGTACGAGTAAATAACCCAATTATCATCGACGATCACATTGATGGAAGAATAATCAATCACATCAGACCCGTGTTCATGAGTATAAAGCAAATTTCCGGTGATTCCGTCAAGAATATATAATCTCAACTTTGATCCTTCTGTGGTAAGAACACTGACCATATTGGGGTACAAGTACTTGTACAATACCGATTTGTTAGCCAAAGAAATTCCAATGGATGAAGTCTTGGTACCTACTGGCTTTGTGGCGGTATTAAGGATCTTTTGGTTTGGTCTTGAGAATTCCCAGGTTTTGATCGATTTGGATGTGCCCTTGGAGATTTTTTCACCACTAACACTAGACTCTGCAGAGTTAATCAAGTAAATATCATCCTGGGCTACGCCATGGACCTCGTGGTAGGTAGAGTCCTTGAGAATCAAGCTTGAATTGGACACAGACAATCCAGTGAATGGCTGGGTCAATTCTTCGATCGAAAGAACATTACCGTCTTGAAGAGCCACAGTAAACAACTGATGAGTAAGAAGAACATACAATTTTTCATGGATTTCTACCAAATCAGTGAATTTTCCAGGAATTGGGACCAGCCAGCGAGGCTCTCCAGTTTCAGAGTTTATTGCTACCAACACGGATTTTTCATCATCAAAGAAAACTACCAATTTGGCGAATCCATCGTCAGAAACGGTGGTTTGGGAAGGGGTCACCAAAAACTTCCCGAATTCAGTCAAGTGTCTGACGAATCTCTTGGTAATTTCTACCAATGCGAAAGATCTCTTGTCGTCCAACAAATGGTGGGCCTTGATTTGGACATTTTGAGAAGCCGGTTTATCGAAAATGTAGTATTTGTTCTGACTGGAAACAAATTGCGGTGGAGATGTAAACGATTGGCTGAGGGTTCCATCCACAAGGTCGAATTTGGAACCAGCTTGTGGGGTCAACGAAATAAGGTACAAGCTTCCTTCGGCGGAAGAAGTGATGAAATCAAAATCAAACTCGGTTTTGGAACTGGTTCTGACATGTTTGATGCTTTCAGGGGTACCATCAGCCAAAAAGTCGGTCAAGTCGTAGACACTCTTGGTGAGATCCGCATGGGTCACAACCAAAAACTCGTTAAGTGAGTACAGGATGATTTCTGTGTTGATGGGGGAATTAAGGGTGAGTTCATACACTAAGGTGGGGGTATCCTCGACATTCCAGAACTCCACGGAGCCTGGCTTGGCCACCAGAAGGTAGAAGGAGCCCAAAATTGATAATTGTTTGGATGACAAGGTCAACTTGGTAAATTTGTCGCCTTGTAATTTGTAGGAGTCGCCGGAACTAGTGACGACGACGTCATCCTTAAATTGGATTGGATGTTTGAAAGGAACCGGTGATTCCAGTTCCACGTTTAAGTCATAGGACAACTTGATCAAGCTGGAGTCCACCACGTAGCCATGGCCATTCAATTGTTGGAACTTGAAGTGGCCGACATTTGAGGATATTTCAAGCACCAACACTAAACCAGTGGCGTTGTCAATATATACCAAATTCGAGTCAGTATCACTGACCAAAACACCCTTGTTGAAGAAGTTCTCGATGTGGACGGGGCTTGCTTTTAGCTTGATGGAGCGCTTCAATAATCCGGTGCTGGTGTTGAACAAGTATACTTGTTGAGATTCATGGGAGTAGAGGTACACCAAGGAATTGCCACCAGTCAAATGGAAGTGGTTATAGGAATCGGCCGAATCAATACCCACGGGACCACTCAAAGTATCCAATGGTACCGACCATTTGACGGAAGTGGTGTCGTCCAAGTTAATGGCGAGTAATTGGTGGTTGGCAAAGCCAATCAATGTATCATAATCAAGCACACTAGGATGTGACAATTGCGAGTGCAACCACAATAATCGTTCCTTTTGGGAATTGTCGATCAGAACCGCCACGACGGTTATCAAGAGGCAGAGCCAGGCGATGATGGACCGCATGGTGTAGAGTAGAAGTGGAGCTGTAGTCGCGAATAAAGTGATTGCACTAGACCAGTCTGGTATACAAGAATTGCACTATACCCAAAAGAATAACCATGATAATAGTAGTATCAAAAGGGGTAGTGAGAGAGGTCCCCCAAGGAGGCCAGAAACGGGCTGTCGATGGGACCAATTGAACTTGGTAGCTGAAATGAGTGTCTGACATTACTAGATGAATTTTGCATGTGGTATTTATTTGGTATTAATTTTGTATTTAGCAATTTTTCACAATTTTCACCAATTCACAGCTTTCTTAAGTTTGACATATTACCAGCTTTTAAAGTAAAAAAGTATTTGGCGTTCTCTGAAATTCTGTGAAACTTACAAAGAATAGAAGTAGAAAAATATGAATGCCTTTGGGCAGCTAAATACTAGCCAATTACCGGCCAATTGCCATACTATATTGGTGATTCACTCTGGCCACTGTAGCATGGATTTTTACAAACCCTCACCTATCCCAAAGCGGCATTTCACAAGCTTCGGTAAAATTCCCTCCCCGTAAGTACAGTAAAGGGCGGTATTCTACTCCGATCTGTTCGTTGCTATCAGCCGTGCTTTTTGGCTGGCCTCCTGCATTTACACGATTGCTGACTACTATATAAGGACCACAACCCCCCCCCCTTCTTCTGGTAACCCCCCTTTCCTACAATTACCAGATTCAACATGCACGCTCGTGATTGGTTTCTAGTGTTTATTGGGTTTTTTGGTACGTATACCATTGATGGTCGGTCCCGTGGGATTGCCTACTAACCTTTAGTGCCCCCAATTCCCGTCCTTATCAAAAGAGGAATTACTTCTGCTGACTTTTGGATCAACATTCTTTTGTGTATTTTAGGTTTCTTCCCCGGCTTGATCCACGCCTACTATATCATTGCCACCTATCCTTATCCAGAACATTACTCTTTGGTGGAAGGAGACGAAAGAGCTGGTAACTATGGGTCCGTCTAGTAGTCAAATCTGCCTTCTAATACAAGGTTACCCGGATCCCATACTCCAACTATAAAAGCGAGCGCCATTGCCCCCATTTTTTAATGGCCATCCTATATGAATATACGATTTTTGCATTAATGCCAATGTAAAGCCACGCATAAACTTAAGTTGGCCGATACAGTTACCATACTACTCTTGAATGATCCATCGGTTCAATGTGTCAATATGCGAAGACAAAAGGAAAATATCGAAAATGTTACTCTTTTTCAATATTGGGAGCATAATTATGAAAAAGTCCTTAATCCTGGTTCCTGTTTCGGTTTCGGTGTGGTTTTTGATCAACAGTTTTTGTTGGTCACAACCTGGGGACCAAAAACAACTTGGATTTCTTTTTCATTTCCTGGGGATTTCTGGCCTTTGAGATATTCCGAGTATTACTTGTTTTAATGGCTTCGTTTTGAATCCGTTACTGTTTTATAAAGTGATCTCTTGGCCACCTCCGGTTGTTCAACCAGTATGAGTAGCGTATTGAGAATCGGCCATTTTTTACCTTTTCTTGGGATAAAGATATCAACATCAACATCAACATCCATTGCAATCTCTATTAATATCATGTTGTAATTTCTCTACCCAAAAATTGGGGCTAGATTCTACATCTCTGGGTGAATACTATTTTGTTTCACTATCTATTATACACAGAATGTTGAGTCCTAAATATGCCAAATATGGCCACTTCTAGTAGCTCAGGCCTGAACCGCTTTTGTAATGACTTCCTCTTCTGATTCCACCTTTCTGGTTCTTCCACCTCCTTGTTTCCATAACCACAAGGCTTCAATAGCGTAGTTTCTCACCGAAAGGTTTCTGGTTTTCTTTTCATCTGCTGCTTCAGTTATAGACTCTATTATTCTTAATTGGTCGATCAAGTCCCACATCATATTCTCAAAGCCTGTCACCAATTCTTTTAAATTATCATTGAATGGTTGATCTTCAGGTTTGGTTTCATCAATGGGAAGAATGCTATATTTATGAAGTCCCAATTTATGCAATATTCTACCAAGCATTTGGATACTTAAACTTCTTTGTCCTGGTAGCACTGATCTTGATAAATGGGCTAGCTCTGCCAAAGTGTATCCCGCCAAATGAGGGTTTTCCGAATGATGATGTAATCCTTGGTAAGTGGGAATTTCTTTGCTAGCACCTTTTGTTTCATCATTCAATTCAACCAAATCACCTTTGAAGTCAAATCTCATATCTGATATCGACTCGTATGTGGTGGTAACTTGTTTGGGCAATGGGGTTGTCATCCATGATAATTTCAGCGTTTCTTTGGGCAAATCGGGATAGTATTTTTCATGCAACTTATCATAAAAATCAGGGTCATTGAGATCAAGGTCCTGCTCTTGAGGTTTGGGTTTGGTGAAATGGACTCCAATATTGTCTTCATCTTCATCTTCATCTTCATCCGGCACTATTTGATATCCTTCAGGGGCAATTTCTTCATGTGCTCCAGGAATCATATCATTGAGATCGGCATCTTCCCAACCATTGGGATCTAATTGTTGATCATCGTCCAAATCCTCGTATTTGATGGTTGCAACCGTATCGAATTTGACCGATTTCTTGGATTTTTCAGACTTGTTGGCTTCATCAACTACAAAATCGTCTTTTCTTTCGGCTAGACTGAGCGTATTTAAGCCCAATGCTTTATTCACGTCTTCCTCGTCCAACTGTGAAAGATCAGATAAACCGTTGGCAGTCCGTATGCCACCAATCCACCCGTTATACCCTTCTGCATGTCTATGACCATCATGGTCCTCATGGCTATGTTGGTTATGTTGGTGATGATGATCATGATCATGGTTATGGTTATGGTTATGGGAATTGCCAGCTTCAACGGTGCCTTCGTCACTTGCCTCTTTCTTCATTGCTCTCTTTTCGGTCCTCTTAAGTAAACTCTGGATCAACTTGGGGTCTAATCCATTCAACAACTCCTGCTGTTCTTGAGTTATCTCTTCCAGGGTCATTCCCGCCAATCTATCCATGTTTTCACGATGGATCTTTTCGGCTTCTGACATCACTGGTTGTTTTGGGGCCGGGGCTCTGGATTCGGCCTCTTTCGATGCTTTAAATTTCGACTTGAATCGGGACCTTCTTTGACGATTCAAAGCCCCGGAATCGGGAAATCCGGTGGTCGGTCCCACCGGATAGCTGGGAGGAACCGGTGCCTCGATTTCATGCTCAACAATCTCTCCTACAAAGTCCATGATCAATACTGTTCTGGTGATGGCGATGACGTTGTGGAAAAATGGCTGATAACGTAATAACGTCACGCGACTATGTGCAGGACACTTATATCATGACTTAGATACCCCTACCATTTGAGTCAATAAATTGGCCTAATGGAGCAGAAATATTGAGATTTCAGGAGCTTCAGTGGCCAAATATTTGAAAAGACATTTTTTTTTTGATTAATCGGGGTTGGAATTGAAAAAATTGGATGCAATTGGTGATTTGTAGGATGGTTCTGCCATTAAATATCTATAGGATACCCGAATTTTCGGGGCTAGAATCGGGACTATTTTCAGATTCTTTGGGTTCATTATCTGGGGACAAGTAAGCTGGAATTGTATACTGGTTGTTGTCGATTTTTGTATGCAAAAATTGTATGAATTCGTCATTAAATTCACTATTATAATTCTCAAATAGCAGTGAATCAGGATGCGACACTGCCGATTCTTGGGTGGTGGTATGTGGTCTATGTCTATACTTGAAAACATATGGAATATCCAAGAACGGCACTATGAAAATTATTATGGCTAGAATAAACTTGGATTGAGTATATTCCAAGTTTGAACCACCATGGTTTCTGTTACCGTTCCAAATAAGATTAATCCAGTTGGCCCGATAACCCTTGGAGTAAAGGTTCTGATCGATATCATATTCAACCACATATCGAGAATCGGCTCTCTTAATATTGACATGACGAATTCCAAGCTCTACTCTTGGAGTCACTCCACGGGGATTCTTAGCAGATTTCCACCGCATATACCGTTTTCTTTGATTCTGAGTGATTTCATCCAAGGTGGTAATATTTAAACACACATACCTTAGATGGACCACCAATAAAGTACCAATCATAATGATCCAAAACCCACAGAAAACAAATAATACTATAAAGTTATGATTGATCTCGCCACGACGTACATTGGCCGGAGTATACCGAATAAGATACACCAACAAGATGACAAATAACAACAAAAACCAAGTCATGAATTTCATAAACAACAAATAGTTGGACTCTCCAATAACGGTTCCGATCCATACACAAAAATGGTCGAACCGAAGCACCGAATACCCCACATCCTTCAGGAAAAACGACCGGTTGACAGTGATGGAATTGGCGCTGGAATTGAAGTACGGATACCCCGATTGATCACATAGGAAAATGTCTGGTGGACTAGCGAGATCGGAGTCCTTTTGATTGTATAGATTGAAGGGGACAAACGTGGGGGAGCGACCAGGCCCAACCATAAAAATCACCGCCCAATATACCACCACCGTCACCTGACAGAACCCAAGAAGGATCCAGAGACCTAATGCTGGTCCATGGCCATGATGCTTATATACTTCGAGGTAGCCCAACGAGTATAGTGCGGCAAAGTCCCCGTAACCGAGAAGTAACACAATAACCACCGGAACAACCAGCTTAACCAACGGGTGCCGAAGTCCCGGAACATCGAGGATCATGGAAGAAACGGGAACTAGACGTCTTATAATGGAGTTTTGGTTGTTTTGGGGTTTTAGGATAGACTATCACCATCCTGCACATAGATAACCACCTGCATACAGCCACTCTTAACCTATTTCACTTAGTCCCAAACCGTATACTTGATGTCTAATCGATTGTTTGAAGATGTCAATGATACTTGAAGGTACGGCAAGCCACCCCTCTGCAAGCAGGACTCAGACCCTTACTAACCATCCAGATGAACGTGCCAAGGACATGTGTCCCATCTGTAAAACAGATCGGTACCTTTCGCCCAATATGACATTTCTAATCAACCCTGAATGCTATCATAAGATCTGTGAATCATGTGTGGATCGGATCTTCTCGTTGGGGCCAGCACCGTGTCCGTACCCCAAATGTGGCAAGATATTGAGAAAAAACAAGTTCAAAAAGCAGATATTCGATGATATATCTATAGAAAGAGAAGTGGATATACGAAAAAGAATCAGTAATATTTACAATAAAACCGAAGAGGATTTCGAAAACTTGACTGAATTTAACCAGTACTTGGAAATGGTGGAAAATATCATTTTTAACCTTAATAATGGCATAAACTTGGAAGAAACAGAACGAGACTTGACCCAATATGAAGGAGAACATAAGATTGAGATCCTAGAAAAGAGCATGAGAGAGAGTCAAAAGAACTCGGATTTCACCCGATACCAGGAAGCCGTGGAAAGGTTAAAGCAAGAAAAGTTACGGATCCAAAAGCAAATGGAGGCAGAAGATGTACAATACCAAAAGCAACAACAACAGGAATTACTCGACAAATTGTCATCATCAAATACGTCAAACTCCGAAGAAATCATCAAACAGCAACAATCCAACATGCAAAAACGGTCTCTCTACAGAAAGAAACAATTACAACAATTGACCAACCAGCTCGATCAGAACTTCTCCAAAAATAACCCTCTTATCAAGAAAGACCTTGAAAACGTGCCCAAGGCTCCATTTACTCCCTTCCAAGGTGACCGTGAATTGAAAAAGAGATACGACTTGTTACCTATACCACAAGAAGTGGATCAATTGTTGGATATTGACAATTATTCCGACGATTCATACCAGGATCCTTACGTAAAGGTCTTAGCCAAGAACAAAGAGTACTTGGGAGCAGGATGGAGATTACATACGGTGTTTGAACGGGCAATTGACGAAGCATTTATGGGGTTGGGGTGTTTTGTGGATAAAGAAAAGGCAGAGGCAAAGGCTGTAATACAAGAGGTGGAGTTGACCAATGGTTAAAAACCCCAAAATCACTTACAGTTATAAACCTCTCAAATAATGCATGCTTATAGCCAAAATGCATGCTTATAGCCAAAAAAGCACACGACATAGATGTCTTCTATAGAATTAAATTAAATTAAACTAAATTAATTAAATTAATACAGGCACACCAAAGGGATTTTAAACACAGAAATCCGTAAATTTTACACCGATACCACCAAGTAAAAGATTTTCTATAAGTAGTCTATATTTAATTAAATAGCAGAAACTTGGCCCAACTGCCAAAAGAACTTTGCTCAAGAACAGAGCATTATTGATTCTGATACATCTCCCAGTTAAACATCTATGAAACGGGCCTCTGGGTGGTAGTACACTGGACATGACCAGTAGGAACGCTTGATATCGTCCCAAACACTCTTGGATTCATTGGAGTGGTCCAGTTTTTCCTCCAAGGTGGATTTTGGAACGTCAATGTTCTTGAACTCACACTTCAATCCGTAATTGGACAAATCTATTTCCACCAATTGCTTATACACCTCATATATCACCTGTCTGTCAGCCCCCAAACCGTTGAAAAAAGAGAACACACCATGGGGCTTCAAAAGACCTACCACATAGTCAAAGAGTTCCAACATGTCTTGGTAATGTTCAGAGTATGTGTCGTAATAAATACCATTGAAAAAGGTATTTCCTTGAGATAAAAGTGTATCCAATTGATCTTGCCATCTTCCTTCAAGAATTACCACGTTGGGCTTATCGTACCACCCGTCAGCACGTAATTTCTTCAACACATCTGGATGTGCTTCACAGATATAGTGCTTGGATGGGTTTTTTTCATTAATCATAGTATCAATTATACCCATACCGAAACCAATATTCAACACATTGACTTCGCTATCAAGCTCACCGTCAATTTTGGCCCCTTCAAAGAGCGACTCGCACCCAAGACGCATCAAGTCGGTTTCCCATGACATCATGACTCCATCCTGGCGATCTTTGGTCACAAGGGCATTATCTCTGTATTCAAGTTTGGTTTCGAGATATGATGCTTGGTTTTGAGAAGGAGCATCGGGAGCATCATCTTCAGGGATCAGTGCTTTAGGCTGTGGGATTATTTTTACCGGTTCTTGCTGTGTTTCCTGGTCGACTATCTCATCGTTTGACTCTACGAGCTGAGGCACTTCATTGAATGCACCGTGATCCAAATCGTCAGTATCTTCAATGATTTCCATATCAAACTCGCTTACTTTTCGCAACAAGAGTTCAGCTCTTATTCCCGCATCGACGATTTGTTGGTATATTGGCAAATGCTTCAAATTACGACGGATCAATATACATCCTGGAGTCTCATTATTGATATCAGTAAGGGACCAACCGGCCCCATACTCAAAGAGTACTTCCACCATGGCCAGCACCACCTTGGATTCTTCCAGCGAAACATCCTGCGGCACATGGGTGCAAATCAAATGCAATGGAGTAGTGGTTGTGACGGGTTCTTCTTCGATGTCATTGAGGTAATTGTAGGCTTCTTCCACGGTGTAGGTGGAAGGAATCCCATTTTTCAAGTAGAATTTGACACTTTCCACACTGCTCTCGGAAATAGGACGACTAGCAAACTTGCACAAGTCGTGTAAGTCGGTCATTGTGGGTAAAATGGGACTGAAACTACGTTCTGGGGAACAAGATTGCAAAAAACTTGAGATGAGGGAAGACCACGACATCGAGCGACATTTCCAACGACATTCTGAGTTAGGTAAAAAGTTTGGGGAAATTATTATGGAGTCAGGTGTATGGAACAACAAGCCAAAGGTGCGAGAAACATTGATAGCGATGACGGATTTGACCTCGGATGATAGTAGTTAGTTTTTGAACAGAAGGGAGCACGTGATTTTGCCGCCTATTCAGGTAGTATTTAATCAACAGATTGTTTTTAACCAGGTACCCTCCTGCACATACGGTATTGTTGAGCAAAAAGTACGGAATAGCGGAAATATTCATACCCTGGATCATATTATTTAGGGTCTTGAAGATGATGATATGCAAAAACATCTCATTAGGGGAAACTGTCTCATGCATGGACGGGGTCGATTTCAAACCCCCCAACCGTAGCGAGGGAATATTCAAAATAATTTTCGGTGATAAATCTTGGATGGAATAAAACCGGGCACCTATTGTAGTGATATAAGCCGGGGATTTTTTTTGAAGGTGGCAACTAAAACCCACGTTAATGATATGTGGAATAATGTTGGGATCTCCGTCTTACATACCAAAGATCCCTGAAAGGAAAAGATCCCTGAACTTTCAAAGGTTTTAGCTTAGTCATAATTCAGCGAGCAATGACAAATCGAGTGTGAATCTAGGTTTTATCAGATTCCTAATTAGGGTTTAACAAGGGTTAGTTCAACCGACAGGAATTATTATATTGTTTGATGTTTGATAATAATTTTTTTTTTTTTGATTTGAGTAGTAACAAATCTTCTATGAACGGCAATTTAGATAGACTATTAAACCCTTTGGGTTTGTTCGTCTTGAAGGTGCATTATCCCTAGCTTCGATCTTTATTCCCGAACGGTAATCTCATGCATGTAGAGGTTCCATACCGTAGAGATGCATCAATTCGCCCAAATTATATACGCCATCAAAAAATCATACGATTTGAACAGATGCAAAACCTTCGGAATTAGCGAGGTTTGACTGGTCAAGAAGCCATAAGCGAAAAAAAAAAATCGATGTTAATGCAACAAAAAAGCAAAAAAGGTTGGTTTACCGAATGCACCTCTTAACTCTAAATGGTCACTGGTTATGTCAAATTGGAATGATACCATTTTTAGGTATACTTACACTTAAAATCAAGGGGCTTTCCCAGTTTTTTTTTTATTTTTTTTGAAAACCCTAGGCTAGGCTTTTGAGAATTTATATACATTTTATCGACTGACACTTTTGATATCTATTAATTTTTACCATAATGTCTTTTAATGATGGATATACCACCTACTTTCCGAAAAATGAACCTCGGGATCAGGAGGTTCCAGTACTGTACATGAATTATCTGGTTCCATCTGGTGATACTTATCAAACTTCGCTAAATGAGCCCGGAGCTACGGCTCAATCGCTGCTGGCTCAATCGCTGCTGGCACAATCTCTGGCTCAGTATAATAAACAGTATCCACAAAATTCAAACTTCACTCATATGGGTGCTTATCAATTTGAACCGGAATTTGATATGTCTAGGACAACACCTTCTGGACTTGCTGCAAATTATACCCCGGGGATAGAAATACCCCAATTTCAACCCATCGATCAAAAAATCCTTCAAACACAACCAAACACTATCCAGAATAATATTGGGCCCATGGATTTGAAACAAAGTCATTTCAGTGCCCCGGAAATACCCATTCATCCTACTCAGCAGATCCAACGTCATCAACAACAATATTCTTCCATAAATAATACATCTCCCCCCAAAAAAACCCGGATCAAATCCGAGCCCATAATATCCATACCACAACAAAAGACTAAAAGCAGGTCTTCTCATAATATTATCGAACAAAGGTATCGTAATAAAATCAACGAAAAATTTGATACTTTACTGAACTCAGTGCCAACCTTGAAGGTGGCCAGAAGAAGCAAACGCAAAAAAGGTGATGATCTTGATTCCAGTGGTGAAGAACTGGATACCATGGCGGAAATGGACTATCTGAACGTTGACTTGGAAGGGTTGAAGCCGGCCCGGAAATTGAACAAGGGCATTATTCTAGCTAAATCCATTGAGTATATCAAATTTTTGGAGTTGAAAAACGAACAGATGAGACGTGAACACGCTTGCATTAGCCCCTCATCTATAATTAATTGATCTTCTAATTTGGCATCATCATGCACAACTCATGACCTGCCAAGAACAACTGACATGCCAAATTCCCGATATTACACAG
>JAKTXG010000158.1:0-15802 GCA_030561385.1 Suhomyces bribrorum | reverse complement strand
CCTTCAAGGTATAACTCACCTTTCATAACCTTAAAGTCATTTATTATTCCCCCGACCTGTTCCAGGTCGGGGAAGTTTAATTATTATTAACTTATTTTATTAATTTTTATTAACGCACTATTCGTATCTATATTCCACCTATCACACACTTGTCGTGCATGTAGCTCTGTACTTTTGTCGTATATTTACTAGTTAAATTCTCAGGTACTGACAAATGTTTACAACCATTTCGCAAGTTAACCCAAACTTTTTTTTGTTGTTGTATACCACTTTGCTTTGAGGATAAGTCATGTATCTGAACCAAGCTTCTGAAGAGCCGCCGCCATCGACATCCACCAATCTAGCAACACCCATAGGGACCGAGAATCCGATGGCCACCGGTGGGATGGCTCCGATATTACCGCTTTCATCAGCGTCAGCGTCAGTAACTGGCCCTATTAATGTACCTGTACCTGCTGGAAGCACTGCTGGAGGAGCAGCATCCAATGGTTCATCCACCACCATTCCTGATTCCAAAACAACCGAAGCTTCAGTCACCAAGAAAAAGAAGAAAAACTCTCGACGCAAACACAGAAATTCTCATCTAGGTTGTGGAACTTGTAAGAAGCGTCGTATCAAATGTGATGAAACTTTACCAGCATGCCTCAATTGTCTCAAGGGTAAACTCAACTGTGCCTATTTAAATCTCGATTCAACCGCCAGAAACGCTCTTCGTATGGCCCAGTTTAACCAATCATTACGCCAGGAAAAAGCTGATGATGATAATTCCTCTTCTTCTGCCCCCTCACAAATCCAAACTACTCATAATACAGACAGTCCTCCATCGGTGGCAGACGTTGCTGCTGCTGCTGCCGCTTCCCAAGCCCCATATCTTCACCCCCACTCAATAGCAATCCCTCCAGGTCAGCAACAACCGCCCCCTCCCCAAGGATATCCCTTATTACCTGCCACCACCGTCATTCAATCTCCATATGGTTCTCTTGTTTCCTTGCAGCCAGTGATTGCTAGCGATGGGTCTGTGGTCTATGCAGCAACACCTGCCCCGCAACAAGGTTCAGTACAACAACAACTATTACAGCAGCAAGTGGTAGCAGCAGCACAGGCACAGGCACAGGCACAGGCACAAGCCCAAGCACAAGCCCAAGCCCAAGCCCGAGCCCAAGCTGCCCAGGTAGGCTCGCCGGTAGTGCAGGTCATCCCCCAGCAGGTACCTCAATCATCCTCAGTAGGTGCCCCTCTGGTGCCCACGGTAACTACACAACTTGTATCGCCTTCGATGTCAATGGCACCCCCAGCAATTTCCCCTGCGGTAATCCCCCCACCCATTTCCGTCCATTCTTCGGTGTCTCCATCTTCCACTACTTCCGACAGACTGGGCCAAATTCCTTCGCTTACTCCTATTACATCTAGCCCATCCACGGCCGCCGCTGCCGCTGCCGCTGCTCCTCCAAATTCTACAAGAGCAGGAAAATCTGTTCTTAAACCAACTGCCACCGTAAAAAGTACAAATTCTCCCCCATCGTCAGGAACCTCTTCAGTTTCTCCTCCAAATACTACCCGTAACCCATTATCTATTCCAATCACAACCACTAATAATAACCCTTCGTTTTTGAAGAAGGAAACAGAAGTCATATTGCCTCCACTTCTTTCGACTCCAGCCTCTTCCAGCGAACTAAGGGTTCCAGCATTGAATAAATCATCTAGACTTAATAATAGTTATACAGATCTACCAAAACAGGAGAGAAATGCCACTCTCAGATACTCATCGTCGAGCTCCTCGCTCGCAGCAATGAACCAACCTTCCACAGCCAACGGGTCCCCCATTTTACACAATATTCAACCTTCAGATCATAATATAACCACATTCAACAGTTTGAGCATTTCCGACAACGAAGTGAAGTTACCCTCAATCAAAAGTTTTACAGATACACCTTCCCAGGATAAGGTGCCCAGTATTTCCAAGCTTCTTTCCTGAAAATCTTACACAACAACTTTTCTGGGACAAAAATTATTATTTCCTAATGTAATTAATCGATTCAAGGCCAAGGTTATTTAAAGCACCACAGTAACTCCCAAAATATGGACCATATAACAGGAAACTCCCCCAACAAGACGTACACTCCAAATTTAAAGCATATAAAATAATGGAATCAAAAAGAATGCCTAGCTTGCCTGATTTCTGTTCCCCATTTATGTACTTGCAGAATTCCTATTTATTATATTCACATTTGATGACCTAGTGACAAGCCGATGACTCAAACATAGATTTAATGCCTCATGTAGTATCAAATTCTAATAAAAATTTCAGCAGTGAAGTCAAACAATTATCTGTGCGAGATATCATCAGATCCATTTATCTCAATGCAATATTGCACATCTTTTGGCTTCTTCTCAAATTCGAAGGATATGCTTAATTGTTTGAGAAAATCCAATAGAGCTTCACTCCTTTACTTAAGTTTAGCATTTAACTGTCATTATTAGTAGAATGAGCAATTAAAACTTTTGAATAAAATGGCCACACTTTTTATTAAATCTATCTACAATGTAGGTAGTTACTTATGAACAACATGGTTGATATTTTGAGTGAAATTTGCGACAAAAGAGCAAAATTAGATAGATAATTCAATCTAACATCAATGTTAGTTCACTGTAGTTTGCATCCGTGTAAAAGCATAATTTATTAGCTGGTCTCAGTAAAGCTATTATTTTGTGGGGTGAAAATGCAATAATTGACCTAATTTGGACAATACGATGTTTATTTACTAGTCGTTTGTTCAATATATAGCTTTACTAAATGGTAAATCAGCTAACAGACAAAGGTTTTCAATTATATGAAGAACCCAGCACTTAAAATATACAATCATTCTACGGTCCTGATAACAGTGAACAATTCCATAATCAAGCCAGCTACTCATATTCACTATAAGGTGCAATTACAGTCAATTTCGCTAGCAACAGGTCATTAGACATCAGAAGCAGCATCGTTACCAATTTTGGGCGTCATAAATAGGTCGATATCAGCCAAATCATCTACACTGAGCCTTTAAGTAATAGTCACTCGCAATTATAAATTAAGAAATAATTGTACTTAGTGGAATCAAAGCCTTGCGGTTGTATTTAGTCGCTCAAATCGGTTTGTCATTTTCATAGTGAGTATACCATTTCATCCATTATTGGGCTATATAACATACCTAAATGACATTAACATAAGCCGGCCTTATATCTAGGATAGGACTTGGAACTCAGTTGTTCTTAGCAGCAGCTTCAGCCTGGGCTTCCAAAGTCTTCTTCTTCTTCTTATCGTCAATTTGCTCCACCTTGACATCATGCAACCCCTTCTCTTCCAACAACTTTTCTATGTATTCCTTGGCCTCATTGGATACATCACCTTGGACCAAAATCTCATCCTTTTTCTCGGCATTTTTGGTCACTGATGCACCAGTGGCAAACTTGGAAGCGAATGTCTTACTCAACTTCTTCATGTCAATATTGAAAACCTCCAATCCTGATATAGATATAATATGCTTTCTCTTGTTTCTTTCAATACGCTTGATAGTGACTTTGGAGGCCAATTTCTTCTGTAATTCTCTTTCTTGCTTGGCCTCTTCTTTTTTCTGCTTCTTTTCCAATTCAGCTTCCATTTTTTGTTCCTTTTCTAATGATAAAGTCGACGTTTGGTTGGCCAACGCTTCTTCACTGTAAAGCTTATCATACACTTCTTGGTAGTTGACCAAAAGCCAATCCTTACATTTTTTGAAGGTGGGAGTGAACTCACAGTATTCGGTGGGGAAGGTACAAACCTCACAATATAACACGTTCCGTGGCAAGACTTCAGACATGGTTGCTTCTACTACTATTGTTCGATCTGGTTGATATATGTGATGGGCGTGCGCAAACCGATGTTCGTCATGTCGTATATTGAAAAATCACCACCTACAAGCATTATAGGATAAACGACCAAGAGTTTGACTATAAGCGTGCTTCTGGATACCAGCTTCACTTTTTTATGTATTAATATATCAGCTGATTGTGTGGATGTCTTGGTTGGCCGAACCGGAAATGCTGCGTACCCATCCACAATATGGACTGGACTGTTTGATATTGTCCACCGAAATAGAAAGTACATTACCTCAAGAAGATCCTTTTCTTTGATTCTGTCCATATTCAGTAGCTAGTTTACACACCGAAATCTAGGACAAGTTTCATTATCTTGCTTAGTGGGAGATAGAGAGCGACATTCAACGACACCACGACATTTTAGCAGCATCTCCTACACCTAGAACCTGGATATAACGTCGAAGGTAGTTGAACCTTAAGTAGTCTTTCATAGCTTTTGGAATATGCAAGGATGTATCACAAACTTCGATAATCACTCTCAAATAAACAGTAGTTTCCCATCCTAGGCACCACACGTTATCATAAAAACCAACTACTGCAATATATGATTTTTATAAAGCACTTCAATATATTAATCTAACTATCTTATAACCACCGAGATTTTATATAAATGCAGGGCCAACAGTAATAATAACATGTCAATTATTTGTGATTTGACAAATTGCAACAAGAAGTGTAATGGATAAAAATAAAAAAAGATTAACAGTTCCCTAACATTTATGAAGCTACTGGAGCCAAGTGTTCAATACTCATAGTTATCAGCCACCTCAAACCCTCTAACAGGTCTATAGTCCTCCAACTCGACACATCTCCACAAACTCTTAGTTAACAAGGTTTTATCATCGATAATTTCATAAATCTTTGACAAATAATACCAAAGCTCAACGTTATTAGCACCATATGGCCAGCTTAAAGAAAATCCTTCCAAAAGATTCTTCAATCTAATCACACCAGCATCACGGTCTTTACTGGAAATAAATAAGGATCTATCAGCTTCATCATCAATAATGAACAATTTACACAATCCTAAGATGGCATTACCAGAATTAACCTTATCCGATTCATCCTTTTCTAATGCCTCGAGCGATTTTTCCAACTCTTGTAAAGACAAAAACTTTCTGGATTTTGAAGTCAAATATCCTAACATGGTATATGTCTTGACATTTGGTTCATGAACTGTTTCTGCTTCCACTATACACTGTTCAGACTCCTCCAACATCCCGATCTTTAGATAAATTTTACTAGTCCATATCCAAATGTCCTGTAAAATCCTTCTTTCAATAGACGAGGTTCTTGAGGCTTTTGAGGTTTTTGCTTTGATCGTTTCAGCGGTAGAACGCTTGACAATAGGTGGCCTGATACTTTGTTGACTAATATGCTTCAAGTTCTCAACTGTCTCTGAAGGGTTTGGCTTTCCCCTTCTAGAAAGTCTTCTGGTTAAATCTTTGGTTTTTGAGTGGTGGATTGGACCATTCAAGTGGCCATTCAGGTCACCATTTATATGGCCATTGGCTTTTCCATTAGCGATTGCAGTAGTAGGTCCAGTTGAGCTAGTAGGACCCTCAGGGCCAATTACACTTGGACGATGCGACCATTTAGCATCATGTGCAATCGGAATCGAAGGCTTAGAATCTCTACCATGTTGATGTTCAACCGTAAAGAGCTCATGATAAAGCATGAAAACTTCTGAAAGATATTCTAGGATGTATTGCACACCATAAATGGACTCCCATACCGCCAACTGAGTAAGCTTTAATTGAAGGATTTCATACTTGGCTTCCGTGGTTAACTTAACATCTCTTTGATGATGTTTAGCAATAAATAAACCAGCAATATTAAGAGCATTATTGATAAATTTTTCCGATTCCTTAAGAGGAGCAGAGGATTCAGGGAATTTTTTTCCATTCAAAGCACCCAATCCATCAAGGTTACCATTTTTATCTGGCTTAACAAGATCAGGATCGTTTGTTTCAAATGAAGTAAGTAAAAGTACCATAAGATTCCAAGTTTTGAATGATTCAGGATATTTTTTCAATATAAACTTACAGAGCTTTAATGACTCCTTCAAATAACCCTCAAATGACAAGATCAATGCATAGTTGAATAGAGTTAATGGATTACCGGTTGAGTTAATGATTAAACTGTTCTTATAATATTTCACCACCTTTAATTTGTTACTGTCCAAAATAGACAATGAAGATGACTGATGGATGGATAAGAAGTAATAATAATACCCCAAACTAAACCAGGCTTGAGAAATTAATTCGATAAACAGGGAATGGTCAGAAAGTAACACATTGACATTATATTTCTTATAAAGAAATGACAATAATCCCTGTGTCAAGTCCACGTTGTCGCCACCTTTTAAAGATTCAGACTCATGTGCTTCATCATACGTTAAACCCACGGTGTCCTTTATGATATCCAAATAATTAAGTAATTCCTTAGAAAATTCCTGTAAAGAATCCAAAACTCGGTGTTTGGCAGTATGTTTAAAAGTCTTTCGTTTTTTCAAAGGATTAAACTCAACTAAACATAACGAATAAATCTCCATAATTTGCAAGACATCCTCAAAATTACCTTCGTGTTGTTTGACAGTGGTTTCAATATAATTACGTAATGTTTTGAAAGCAGCCAAAGCTTCATCTAGTTCTCCCAATTCAATCAAAACTTTGATAAGATTAATCAACACAGTTTGACTTTGATATGTTTTGAGAGTACAATTGATCAAGAATTTTTTGGTCAATGTAGGTTTCAAAATGGTGTAATTAAAAGGAACTTGGTTTAATGTCTCATAAAGATTGTAGACATACTGGTCCAAGTGAGATGGGGTTTCGTTGATCAAATCATAATCTTTTTCGTGACCTTCTATTTCAGACAACCCATAACTAACCCCATTTAATCTCTTTTCCACACTTTCAGCATCTTCCGAGTTGGGGAAATCCATTTTACTAGCGATTCTTTCGTTGATTGCGTTGGTCAAATAACTAGATAAATCGGCCTTGAATCCACTAACTATATTGTTTGAAGTAACCGACAAGGCACTTACTCTCACCAAATAATTAGCGTAACTTATGAATGCAATTGGGTTTCTGGATAACTTTAATGTCACCAAGTCTGCAAATGATAACTTGGACCGGCCATCTTTGGTGAGGATCTGGGTCAATCTGAAAAACAAGACATTTAACCAATAGTTAGCTGAAGTTTGAGATTTTTTGAATGGTCTTTTGTACCATACCAAATACTCGATCAATCTAGAAGGCGAGGAGTGTTCAAATGAGATAATTGCATGGTATCTGCAAATCAAATATTCAACAAACTCATTATATGGGTCACTAGTGGTGGGTTGCAAGGCTGACAAAGGAACAAGGTTAAGTTGGTATTCAGACAGTTCATACTGAGAGTCCAAATAGTACAAATGACCTAAAAGAACATTGTAGTAGAACTTTTCCACCTCACTCTTTGTATCTTCATGATAAGTTTGATTGACATTGGTGGTGTAACCAATCAATTGTTGAAGCTTTTCTTGAGGTTGGAAATTACCTTGGTGTTCAAAGTGCCTAGCAGTAAGATGTTCCTTACCATTGAATTCATTTTGGAGTAGAAGCTGGAGCTGGTAATCAATAAAGATAAGTTGTTGGAGGTAACTGGTGGATTCCTGGAACTCGAGAACATTTTTAGGGAACCCCCCAAGATTAACGGTGATAATATTCTCCATGTTGAATCAATCAAGTGATGCGATGTACAGATGAAGAAAACCTAAAGAAATCAATGACTGGTCAAAGAACTAGAATCCAACAAAATACACCTAATTAGTTAAATAACCTAAACACGAGTCTTGTTGAATAAAAAAAAAGAGGTTGAACCAACAAAAACAGGGTTAGACAACGATGGTTTCCAGAAGATAATGCCTATGAAGGTGTATATGGTCCCGGCCTTGAATCTGGTGGTGTGTCTCCACTTTTGATAATGTTGGGGATTCAATGGTTAAACGAAGTTATTTGTATAAGTTGAGGGAAGTGATTACGCGACATTTCACAATGTCCTCCCCAGATTCATGTGCAACAAAATAATGTCGAGAAATTCCTTATTGAGTAATTATTCAACTGGCCCCGCTATCTCATGGATGAAAGGAGCACCAGAGCTCGGTTCAACATCTTTCGAAAACTTTATACAACCCTGGAAGGTCAGCAATTTGAATGATATCTGGATTAAGATCTTGTGTAGCTAACAATCTTTGTTTCATGAGGGGAAATAAAAATTCGAGTTGTTGGTTCAATTGTTCAGTCAGTTCATCATTTTTCAATTTGGCTGGAATATAGAGTAATGCGATTTGTTTCATAACTCCTTGTAAACATTCTTTCTCATCCTCAAAATTGACTTTGGTTGCCAATCGATAAATAAAATAAGCTATTTTTGACAATACTGGTTGTATATTCTTTAATAGTAAAGGCAATGTCGATATTATTAAGCCGGATTCTTGTTTGATAAAGGTTATTTCAAAGTATTCTTGAAGCATTTCCAGCATTGATTCAAGGGCTTCAAAGATATGATCGATGGGCCCATCCAATTGGAGACTTCCCAAGATTTCTTCCACGGATATTGGGGGATCCAATGTGATTGTTCCATAATTGCAGAATTGTTCTAGTGCGACCTGATAATAGAATTCACCCAACACCGAGGAATAATCACAAAGATAAAGCCGGACATCATATTGGAAGCAACATAGTCTCTTTTGTGCATCCACTACACCCACATAAACCGCATTATTGAAGATGTTGGTCAACGGTTTATGGACATTCTGCTCAAGTTCCTGCTTGAGCTCCTTGATACTGTCCAAATTCACCTTTACTAAGGGACGGTTGCGAATATTCTGTGTTGGAATATCCGCCGCATCTTGCGTCTGACTATTTTCTTCTGCCGCATCAAGCTCTGATTTCGCTTCTGATGCAGCTTCTTCATGTGGTTTTTCTTTTATTGTATATTGTACCTTTTCCATTTGCGGACCATCCTGCTTTTGCAGAAGTAATTCTCTTTCCTCTTCCTCTTCTTCTTCGTTTTCTTTTTCATCATCTTCTCCTTTGTCTCCTTCATCTTGTTCCTCCTCTTCTTCTTCTCCTTCCTCAAGATCGTCAAGGTCTTTATCATTTTCCTCACCTTCATCCGATTCGGCTAATTCTAAGTGTTCGGGTTCGTAATTATTCTTTTGAGATTGGGAGAGTTCTTGTTCTATTTGAGACTTGTGCTTGCCAACTGACAGTCCAGAAAGAAATGAACTGATCTTACTCTGCAGTGGATCTACCCGTACCAACTTGTTTTCTTGTCTCTTTTTTGCAGCTACTGTGACTTCGTAATCATCATTTCTGGCCCGCTTTTCACCATACCCAAGAATAGACTGGGTCTTATACTTTCGAGAGGTATCCACTTTGGTTAACTCAGCATGTATTGCTTCACTAATAAGTTCCACAATCTCCTCTTCGTGTAAAAACCTCACCTCTCTCTTGGTAGGATGGATATTTACATCCAAGTTCTTGGGCTCGATCTCCAAGCTCAAGTATACAAACGAATGGGCACCCTTTGGAAGAAACACCTGATATGCCGAATTTATACCTCGTTTTAAAGGATCACAGGTAACTAGCCTGTTGTTAATAAAGAAGACAGGAGGTATTTTGCGCTTATTGTCGTAGTTTGGCGAGGTTATGGCCCCATGGGCTCTATTAAGCCCATGAATATTGGGGGCAATGTCGATTTCGATGATTTCACTAGCGATTCCATTGCCAAACACCGTTCTGATCCGCTCTTTCAAGGGTAATTGTGGTCTGGTGGCTATTAAATGCTGTGATTCTCCATACTTTTTACAAGTGATCCCCACCTGTTGAGAATGCACGGCGTATCGCCCTATAACATCCATGATTTTAGCAAACTCCTCACTCTTAGACCTCATCGATTTGACCCTCAATGGAAGGTTATAAAATAGATCTTCTACAACAATCTGGGTTCCGTCCTTCCCTGCAATTGGCTTGGGCTCGCTACCAACCAGCGATTTGAAATTGGGTCCAACCAACTTTCCATCCGTATAATACGCTTTGTAGGCCAACTGAGACTCCTTCGTCTTCGTGATCACCGATAACCGAGAGATGTGCAGAATACTGGCCAAAGCTTCACCTCGAAACCCGTAGGTAGCTATGGACTCCAAATCTTCGAATGTGGCAAGCTTGGATGTAGCAAACCGCTCGCACAAGAGTCCCAAATCATCCTTGTTGATGCCCACTCCATTATCGGTGATTTGAAGCATCTTCAAGCCCCCATCCTTGACCATGATATCAATCATGGTTGATTGGGCGTCGATCGAGTTCTCCAACATCTCCTTGAGAGCATTGGACGGCCGGATGATGATCTCCCCCGCCGCGATCTTGTTGACCACCGATTGGTCGAGCTTCTTGATGGATGTCATGATGAGGAACAGTGTCGCGTGTGTCTGATCTACGCGTACACTGGCATCCCATCAAATCGTAGACCCTTTGAGGCATTACATCATCATCACCATCTTGACCACTTGAACAACCAATCATTCAAAACTACGGCGCTGACTTCTACATATTACCTAGTCTTCTTACCGTGTCCATCTTTTGCACCTGTTCCTAGTAATTGACCTGTTCCATCTTGGGATCGATTGATAAATACATCGCTACAAGAACCTAGCTGATAGGGCACAACAACTCGACTTACCTGACGCTTGAGCATTTAAACAGCATCCCGTTAGACGAAAACACCAAGGATTGCCTATTATATAATAATAACAACTTGAAGATGGAAGAAGAAACCGCCCGCAAACGAGATGGCGAAGAACTTGTTCAAGACTACGAGATTCTTAAACAAAAGATTCGACATCGCTACAACGAAGCACATAAAGGTACCGCCGGAGACCTCATTTCTGAACATATCCAAGAATTAAATAGAATTTATGGCTCCGTTCAAAAGGATAAAATCACAGACACCACCATCCACTTGAAAGATTCCGAACTACTCCACGAAACCGCCAATTTTCTTGCTACAAACTCCAAAAATATCAAGGTTGGCGATGCCGGTATTTCATTGAATCAAAAGGACCTTATACTAAAAGTTCAACGATTTCTTAATGAAGAAAAAACTGATGAACAATTAGAACAAGACTACGACAACGCTGAACCCGAGCAGACAGAAGAAAAGTTCAATTCCTTCAACTGGTTGAAACTTGGTGCATTATACTACAGTGTAAGTAAAAAGACTGTTCTGGTTGATTTCTTAAATGGCCCATTATCTACAGAAAGAAAACGACCCATTTTGAGGCAAAGGATTATTGACGATACCAAAACCCTTAGTTCCACTACCACGGCTAAACTGGTCCAGCCGGTTGATATAGTAGGAGACCAGCAGCAACAGAACACGGCTCATATGGTTAAAAGCATTTATGAAATCTACAGAAAAAAGGAAATCAGTGGTGGGATGAATTTCTTTCAATTCTTTATCAATCCATTCTCATTTTCCCAATCAATAGAGAACTTATTCTTCACCAGTTTCCTCATCAAAGATGCCAAACTAAAACTTTATGTCGAGGATGGTGTGCCTTTTGTTCAAGGTGTTCAACCCTGGGAGTTTCAGGAGGTAAGAAATAGGGCTGAATCCTCTATAACCAATCACCATGTAGCATCTTTGGATTATAGCACTTGGAAAAGTTTGATAGAGACATATAAGATAAAAGAATCGTTCCTTGGAGAGAGAGGTGAAATCGAAGATAGAATACCAGAGGAAGAGCTTGCGGAGCCACCAATAGCAGAAATGAGTCTTTTGGCTGAACACCCCATTGACGACCAGGAATCGGACGACGAATTTGAATCGGCCAAAGAATAAAGCATATATATAAAATGAATTGCTATTCGAGTAATTGGGAAAGAATAGAAATTTCTTGTGGACATTGCCGTTCAAAATTAACAAAGAAGCTGTAATATCAATACAAGTACATTAAGGTCATTTTCATAAACATTTCAAGCCGTGAGGCTTGATTAATGATAATCATATTGAAACAGCAGATTTCTAGAATGAATATGCTCCATGGTTTATGACCTGTGGCAATTGCAAACTGGCCCAGATTTTGAGAACTTTGTCTCGATATAATGAAGTAAAGCATATTTTTGTTCGGATAGACCATTTTCTGCTATAGTGATGTATTATAACTGCCTGCTGAGTGACTAAACTCATTGAATGGTGCATCGTGTGGTACAATCCCAATTGTCTATAACGCCATTATATACAGTTAATTAATCTATTTACACCAAATTTACACAGAGCCTATAGAGGCGCCAAAATTATTATTGAAAACGAACTTTCTTCAGATTGATAGTTCATCCATTTAAAACCGTGTGACCATCTTGTACTCTTCATCACTCACGCTGGTCCAGCCATCGACCTTAAGCATTTCATCCAAAGGCCACTTTCGTATTGCCAAGATAGACAAATCGGATTTGAGTCTAAGCTTTTCGAATATTTCAATTCCTGCCACTCCAATCATGATTGCGTTGTCAGTACAAAGCAGCAAATCAGGAAAATGGAATGTGAAGTTGGAATTTGTTTGTAGTGATTCTCGAACCTTTAAGTCTTGCGAAAGCTTCAAACGAAGTCGATCATTTGCTGCAACTCCTCCAGAACAAATAAAATCCCGAACTCCAACAAATTTACTATCAGCATTAGAATAGAGCTCTTTATTGGACCCATGTTTAGCTAGAGATACATTAATCCGATCTATAATATGGTCGAAAATTGTTTCTTGTAGTTTGAAAGCTAGAAACTGGCTAGTATGCTCATCAAATGTATCACCATTACAATGCTGTTTTCGGTATGATTGTATGGAGCTTTTGAACGATGCAAACGAAAACTGAACCACTTCAGGATACCTTAAATCGTGAGGACCTCGAAAAGGGAGACCCAACTTGAATTTGAATTCGTTATTCTTGATTTTGGTATTGGTACTGGCAAACTTGGCCATATCTTGTTGAGGTATCGAATTGATATACTTTTCCATCTCCTTACCCAACATGTTTCCATATAAACCTAATTCTCGGGCACATTTATCTAAGGAGTCGCCCGCAGCTATGTCTATAGTATCAATAATTATTTCATGCTCTACTATAGACTTCAGTAGAACCAACATGGTGTGTCCACCACTACACAATAGACTTAAAAATGGGTACTCGGGGGCTTCAACAAGTGGTTGCTTTGACTTGGGAAGCTGTGACACGAGAATATGGCCCAACATATGATGTACTCCAACAAGGGGTACCTGCCATGCCATGGCCAAACCTTTGGCCAATTGTATACTCGAACTTAAGGACCCTGTCATTCCTGGTCCTCGGGTGCAACATATTAGATCTGGAGGTGTGGCAAAGTTTAAAGAGTGTTTGCGGCAAAATTCGTCCACAAGGGGAGCCATCTGGCTATGGTGGAAGTCATGGGCTGCTGTGGGAACAATACCACCTACCTGGGCCGACGAAAGAGTCGTTTTGAATTGATCAATAATTCTGGGGGGATGATCTGGGTGGAATTTTTCAAGAAGAGCAACGCAAGAATCATCACATGAGGATTCAAGGGCAAGAACTTTGTAGGACCGTGTCAAATGGAGCCGCATCGGCTGTCTTGACCGAGC
Source organism: Suhomyces bribrorum (assembly GCA_030561385.1). Classification (NCBI taxonomy): domain Eukaryota; kingdom Fungi; phylum Ascomycota; class Pichiomycetes; order Serinales; family Debaryomycetaceae; genus Suhomyces; species Suhomyces bribrorum. The sequence goes on along the minus strand of JAKTXG010000158.1, from coordinate 2,226 downwards.
TAGACGAATCATCGTAGAGTAACAGGTTAATTGAGTCGATGACAGCTATAGAGATGGAGTTCACGTGCTGCTACACGTGTTATACGATGAATAACCGTTACCGTAGTTAAATGCAGGAATATGAATTGGTAACTGAATGTAAGAAGAAGTGAGCTGGAATTTCCTCAACGAGACTCGAAAACTATGCTATAAAACTCACACACACACACACATATGATAATCAAACTCAGAGCCAGACTGTTCAGAACTCTACATCTAAAGAAAATTCAATGGGTAAAGATTTACGCTTGAGTGCACGTGATGTAACACGTGATCAGTGTATAACATGCCGAATCTGCCCCTAGGCTTAGAATAAACCCACATACTATAGGCAGATAGTTCTTGGTTGAACTAAGACAGAAAAGAATCATGATTTCGGGCTGAATAAACCATATATTGGCCATGGGTGGGTCCCAGAACCATGATTCGTTGGTGGATGTCGGTCGTGCGCCCTCCGAAAAAGCCCTTCACTAGACCATCACATCAACGACATTAGTAGACTCGTCGTGGTAATTCACCAGATAACCCAACAGTTTCGGTGATTCACGGAATATAATAGACACATATTCATGGACGGGGCATTTTCTGGGAAATTTGAATAGAATAATCTACAGCACGAACCATAAAACGATATTCTTTAAAAGTGAAAAATTGTCGTATGCATAACAAACGGATATAATGACACAAGTGTTTACATCATCGACCATACCGTTGAGTTTCAGCCCCCAGCACGAGCCAGGACCATGGATTCACGGGAAGGGGGCCAGCGGAGAGCCGACGAAACCACCAATTGGTGAAGACAATGATCAAGAACAGATGTCGCCTGTTTTCAACTGTATGATTGCTGGAGGATTGGGAGGAATGGTAGGAGATACACTGATGCATTCGTTGGATACGGTCAAGACCCGGCAACAGGGGTTTCCCCACAAACTACAATATAGAAGAATGATACCCGCTTATTGGACAATATTTAGACAAGAAGGATTTTTCCGAGGTCTTTATGGTGGATATACACCAGCTATTTTGGGATCGTTTCCATCAACAGCAGCATTTTTTGCAACATATGAATGGACCAAAAGAAATATGATTCAGCAGTATGGTATTAACGAGACGGTGTCGTATTTTGTGGCTGGAGTCTTGGGAGATTTAGCATCCAGTATATTTTATGTACCATCGGAAGTGTTGAAAACCAGATTACAATTACAAGGAAGATACAATAATCCATATACCCAGGGATCCGGCTACAATTACCAGGGATTGGGTAATGCCATCTCCACAATTACCAAGACCGAAGGCCCCAGGACGTTTGTTTTTGGCTATAAGGAAACTCTTTTTCGGGACCTTCCCTTTAGTGCATTACAGTTTGCATTTTATGAAAAGTTCCGTCAGTTTGCCATTTATACTCATGAATCGTCTGATTTGCCGGTCCCCATCGAACTAGCCACTGGAGCTGCGGCAGGAGGATTGGCAGGAATTTTGACCACGCCGCTCGATGTCATCAAAACCCGGATCCAGACAGCCACCCATATGCCAGGAGAATTGGCTATTCCCACCGGCACTATTTCCAAAATACTATCTCGGTCCTCCACTTATACCGCATTGGCATCTATATACAAGAGTGAAGGGATTTTGGGTGCGTTTTCGGGAGTGGGGCCGCGTTTCATATGGACTGGTATCCAGAGTTCCATCATGTTGATGTTGTATCAAGTCGCGTTAAAGAGGCTCGATGCCTTGACCCAACGTCAATTGGATCCCCTCCAGAGTTAGGACAACCTTTCCAAGATGGGTTTTGGTAACCACCAATCTCCACTCACTATTTGCCTTTTGGTTACAGCAGTTACTCCGGTCACAACGGCCCAACCTGCTGCCTTTCACACTCATACTGTACCATAAGTACCAGGATCGGCTTTGATTGTTAGTGGGATTTTGTGATAGCATGTCGCATCCGCGGGTATACCCACACACAACCACTATTGCTGTAACAAAGTGTATCCTGGTCTAGTACCACAGGGCAGTAGGTGCAGGGAAAGAACATACCGCGGTCACAATTTATTTTTCGCCTGCCCCTCCACCATCAACTGGCCCCACCAATTTTAGTAATAGACCAAACCAGACACAAGCAAAGGGCCCAAAAAAAGACTAGAGAAAATGGGAAACGGTGACGAAACATTTGGTACCCGGAGAATC
>JAKTXG010000157.1:0-16883 GCA_030561385.1 Suhomyces bribrorum | reverse complement strand
CGATTTATCGATTCTGTCTCCTTTAATCTATCGCTTATCTGATATTTTTCGGTCTGTAGATCTGGACTGGATCCTCATATAGATGGATACACATCCAAGCGCGTTCCGTATTGGGAAGTTGTAGCAGATAAAGTGGAGATGATAGATGCAAATGGATGATATCGGATACCATCGAGATCAATATAAAAGGGCGAAGATCTGGCATAAACTCCCATAGTTTTACAATTAAGAATCAAACCAAAAGCCCAACTAATCATGGCTCCTCCAAAAGTTCATCCATTTGATTCTGTAAAGGATTATGAAGTCTCTTTGGCTTCCAAACTTGTCAAGGATTCATATCCAGCATCTGCCAATGTCCACTTTGTTCAAATTGACAGACTTGATCCTCCCAAAAAGGACATGATCAAGTACTTGGAAGCTGAAAGAGAAGGCTTACCTTTACCTCGCATGAACAGAGTGCTTCATGCTTACTATTGGACCAACACTCTGGAATTCAACAAGGCCTTGGTCAATGTCACCGTCGGTCACATCATCACCAAGGTCCAATTGCCAAAAGGTGTCTGTGGACCTCTTTTGCCTGATGACATGTTCGAGTGGGAAGAAATGTGTAACAATCACCCTGCTGTTTTGGCTGAGGTTGAAAAATTGAAGTTGCCTCCTGGTTACAGCATCAGAAATGATCCATGGATTTATGCTACCGATGATCCAAATGAAAAGAGACCTATGATGCAATTTTTCATGTACATTCTTGCTGGAAATGGACATTCGGAATCGAATCACTACTCTTTACCTTTGAAATTCTCTCCTGTTTTCGAATGTTTCACCAAAAAATTCATTAGAATGGACTACTTGCCCAGTGGTTACGATGCAACCACCACCCCAACCACTCCTTGGCAAAAAGTCCCTGCTGTGGAGTACCACCCTGATTTAAATGGTGAAACCAAATTAAGAGAAGTCAAGCCATTGTTAATTTCGCAGCCTGAAGGTCCTTCGTACACTATTGAAGGCTCAAAAATTAAATGGCAAGGTTGGGAATTCAGAGTCGCTACCACCGTTAGAGAAGGTTTTGCCATTTACGATGTTTGGTTCAAGGGGAGACAAGTCTTTTACCGTATCTCGTTGTCGGAAATGACTGTTCCTTACGGTGACCCTAGAAAGCCTTACCACAGAAAACAAGCCTTTGATTTAGGTGACATTGGTTTTGGTATTTCTGGTAACAGTTTGGGCTTGGGTTGTGACTGTTTGGGTGTTATCTCCTATTTGGATGGTATGGGTCTCCATGCTAACGGTGAACCATATGTTATTCCAAACACCGTGTGTTTGCACGAACAGGATAACGGTTTATTGTACAAGCACCTCAATTACCGTACCAACAATGCTGTTGTTGCCAGAAAGAGAGAATTCGTGGTTCAAACTATTGCTACCGTTGCTAACTACGAATACATTCTTAACTTCAAGTTTGTTGCCGATGGGTCCATTGATCTTGAAACTAGAGCCACTGGTATTTTGAGTACCATGCCAATTGATGAAAATGTCAAGGTTCCTTGGGGTACTGTTGTTGGTCCAAATGTCATGGCTGCTTACCATCAACACATCTTATCTTTCAGAATTGATCCTGCTGTTGATGGACACAAGAACACCGTTATTTATGATGACACCCTCAAATTACCAAGAGATGAATTGAATCCTTTCGGTATTGGGTTTGTTACTGAAAGAGGATATGTCGAAAAGGCTGGCCACATTGAGCAATCTCCCTTCACCAACAGAACCGTTAAGATCATCAATGAAAATGTCATCAACCCCATCTCCAAGGGCCCTGTTGGTTATAAGGTATCTTTGCCTGCTGCTCAAATGATCTTGGCTGATCATGACTCTTTCAACGTCAAGAGAGCTAAATTTGCAACCCAACAAATGTGGGTTACCAAATACAGAGACAATGAATTGTTTGCAGCTGGTGAATTCACCAACCAATCTCAAACCGACACTGGTATTGGTGCTTGGGCTAACTACACTGACCCAGTTAGAAATGAGGATCTTGTTGTTTGGGCAACTGTGGGTTTCACTCATATTCCAAGAGTCGAAGATTTCCCTGTTATGCCTGTTGAAACCTACAACATTCATTTGGCTCCTTTCAATTTCTATGACAAGAACCCAGCTTTAGATCTTCCTCAATCTAATAACAATTTCAACAAATCTACCTTGCATCCTCTCAACAAGGATGCAGATGCTCCATGTTGCAAAACCAAAATCTAATCTGCTCTTGCTTGATTTCTTGGAAACCCATATATGATATATTCGTATTTAGTGTCATGATTAATGTATAGATATTTTAAAATATAATTTAGATCACAAACTTGGAGCAAGTCTCAATACTTTTCGTATGATCCTATTGTCGTAATATCATATTCGCTAGTTTCAATTCATGGACTATGCAACCTTTCTTCCTACACGTTTACACTAATCTTCTGTTCATTAAAAAATTAGCTATTATTATATAATTACACCAAAAGCTTGTATCAAGATTTTGTGTTCTGTTTTGTTTTTTCATATCCATCCATAATCATTATTACTCAACCCAAAGTTGGCTCACCTATATCTTTCAAACAGAAATTCATTTCTTCTTCGTCCAATGACTTGATATACAAACACTTGGATAACAATTCAGCATTAGCTGTCAACATATAATATGAAGACCATTCAATACACTGTGATAATGATTTGACAATATGTACTGAGGTCCTGAATTTTGAAAAATTAATTACTTTTTCATCAACATTGGAATTGACAGTTGACGCAGTAACATCAAACTCAGAATTCTTGGTAGTATTTGGTTGATCTCTGGTAGTATTTCTGCTCGACGATGAAGCTGGAGACATTATCGTGGTTGTCTGGGTATCGTCTTCCTTTTTCTTTTTAGACTTAATAAATGTAGGTCTTTCGGCATTGAAAATTAAATCCGACAAGTATAATCCAACAAATGGAATGCATCCCTTTGAGGGTTTCATTTGGTTGATGCATAACCTAATATTCAAAAAGTTTTTTAACGGAGAAGCCAACTCCTCCAAGTTCTTCAACATCAAAATATCTCCTGGTGCTAAATTGTTCCATGTTTCACGTAGTTTTTGAACCTTTTCAGAGGTGAGACCTAAGATTATTTGCATTAATGTTGAGTAATTTTGCAAATTATAGCACTTTCGGGCAACGTGGATGAATCTTGATATGATCGAAATTCTTTCCTTTTGATTCTTGGTCAAAAGAATTTCAGATATAATCCAATTTACCATAAGATTAAACCTGGCAATAATTAAATTTACTCCCTTGTTCTTATTATAATATTGTTCATTGACAATGATTTCCAACCAACTATTGACGGGGGTCAATTCTTTATTCCATTTAAGTTCAATAAGTTCTTTCCAATCAATTTCTTGTAACATATCTTTTTCAATGATGGTGAAATGATTGGCAAGATCTTCCGAATCAAACCCAAGTACAAATGAGATGTGCGATGAATCAGCCATGACTTTCTTTACAGATAAAAGATCATTGGAAGGGGCGTATTTATCAAGAACAATTTTTGGAGATCTTAAGCCTGGGCTTGGTGAATCATTGAAAATTTTTGATCGATTATAATAAATATTGTCGTTATTAGGAGTGGATGTTAACGGATCTTGTAAAAGTTTCAGATTCATGGGAGTGAAATGAGGCTCGGGAAGTATCAGCTTCAGTTGTGGGTCTTTTCTTTTCTTCACAGGAGTAAGTGGATATTCTTGAGTTATATCTTGACTAGAATAATCAATAAGATCTTCAGTATTTGCATTGTTGATTTGATTCAAGATATCTTCGGTAGAATTAAAATCTTCATTAGTAGAGCTTGTATCTTTTGGACTTTTGCTTGAACTTATTTCCTTCAGTTTGCTATCTTTCAATTTCTTGTTTGAATCTTTGCCTTCTAATTTAAATAACGCAAATTCGATAGGATCATTGGATTGAAATGATTCGTCTGGAATTGCTGCTAATTCTTTCAAGACATAACTACTAATCCCAGGTATCGCAATTGAATGTGGTGAAGATTGATTGCTTGAATGTAGATTTTCATTATTGGTCTTCGCTGAGCTTTTTCTACTTTTCATAGCCACCGAGAAAATTGAACTATCAGCAACATCAGTCAGTTTTGAGGATCTTTGTAAGATAGAATTTTTCTTTTCGATCATTGACTCGGTTTGAAAATTACTGAATGGTAATTCTGTTAATGCACATAATGTACTGAATCTAACACTCCGTCTTACTGAAGATGACCTTGAAAGGAACGAATTAATTGAAGCTGTCTTGATTTTAACGGGTAAATCTAAGGAATTTCTCTCAGTAAACGTTGGACCGGCCAAGGTTCTTAAATTGTTAAATCCATTCATCTTCTTTAAAGCTCCATTATCTCTCATATCATGTCTTTCTGAATGTCTTGATGTATTTGAAATAGAAAATGCTGAATCATAACTTAAATATGACTTCGCTGAATCTCTTTTAAATACAGATTGACCAGAATTCTTTGATATCATTGAAGCTCTTTTGAAAGAAATCTCATCATTAAAACTAATTCTTTTAACACCAGGGTTTTTGATCAGTTGAGGACTCATTGCAATTCCCAATTCTGCTATTTCCGCATCATATTGAGTGATGTTACTTGGTGTAGAAATTGAGGTATCGTTTGAGGTATTAGGATTCTGATACTCTGTAAAATGCATATCTGGTGGAAGAGCCAAGTCTGTCGCTACATCGAAATACTGAGTACTGGATTTGAGCATTCTTTCTTCCAGCTTTAATTCACTTGATACATTTGATTCATCCTTTGAACTTTCTTGAATTTCAGAATTTTCAAGATCCAAATTTCCTTCATCATTCCAATTGATGCTGGCTGGTTTTTGAAATGAAGATTCTTGAGAGTTATCTGCTTCATTGAGAATGTTTTCGTTGGATTTTGATGTTGGCGGTGGCTTACTACCTTCCTTGACGTTGATCAAATTGTCTATCTTGATGATATTTAAATCAGAGAGATCATTTATATCCATATCATCTATGTCATCCAGGTTTTGTTTTTCCTCTTCTTCTCCATTCAGAGCATTCTGTAATTCGACATTCATAGAAAGTTCGGTCTTATTTTTGGAAATCCTTGGCTTTTTTGCTGGTGACCCCATTACATCAACATCAATATGATTATCAACATAACCTAAATTATCATATTCAATATCATCAATATTATTAGCAGGTAATTCGCCATTTTCCTTTTGACGATCATCTTCAATTATAGTACCAGGGGAGATATCATACCGTATATAGTATGTTAAAAGATACTCCAATTCATCAATTATCCTTGCACTCAAAACATCGACTCTTTGACCTATTTCGGCCGGTTTTTCATCAGAATTGGTATTTAATGTATTATGTATTATGGAATCGAGCTCCTCGGTATCAATTTGAGAATTTGGTGATAAAATTTCGTCATTAGAATGTTTATGGTGAGTGTGGGCAGAATTGATAATTGACTTTTTCCAACCATCCATGAACTTCTTGATTGATTTCTTTCTACTCACATCATTTGAAGTCTCTTCAATTGTAGGTGGTGGGGCCATTTGGTTTCTACGTGGTGATCCACCCATGGATGTTCTATGATCGTCGGAACCTTTAATGACATACTCCATTTTTTTCACAGGAGTAGAAGGTAGGATCTGATTTACCTTAGAATTTGGTAATTTAACATTACCGTTGGTGGAAAACCCACTAGAGCCCAATGATTTAGGAAAATTATGTGGTTTGGTTTGATATGATTGTGGTGCATCTTGATCTGGTTCTTTTTCTTCTGACTTGGAGGTCTTTTTTAATGCTAAGGAAGAGTCTTTCAAATTCATATGATTATGTCTATTACTGGGGTTCAATGGGTATCTAGCACGAGGTTGGTTGTTGTTTTGCTTTGAAAATTGAAAAGTATTAATGATGGGAGATTTTAATTGTTTATCATGCTGCAGTTGTAACTCTTGTAATTTTAAATTTAATGATTGTCTAGAAGACTTATGATGTAAAAGCAAATTATTGATGGAATATTGGGGGTTTTCATCGTCATTGTTCATATCATCGAAAATAATACATTTGTGAAGAGCTTTCTTGTCATACAACGAAAGCATGGCCGATCTTCTATAGGAAGGGTTTGTATGAAGGGACATCTCAGCTGTGGAGGACCTATTTGTGGTGCCAATTTCTGAAGTTAAAGGTAAAGGATGAGTCAAAATGGTATGATTCAGAACAATGGATTGAATGTCGATATTAGATCTCCAAAATTCATTCAGTAGGTTGAGCCAATGGATTTTCAAGTCACTCAATATTTTCTTTTCGAATATCATTCCTTTGGCCAGATCCTCTTCTTCGGAGATATGATTACAAATGAGGTTGGACTCGATGGTGATTCTGTTGATCACGGATACGAAGAGATCACACAAGGCGTTATTAGAATCGAAGTCATCAACGAAGTAATTGATGAGCCAATGTCTCAATACCACGAAAGTTCTTAATAGAACGAGTTTTCCTATTGTTTTATTGGAATCGACATTTGAATTAATATATTGGAGGGACCAGATCAACCGGGTCAACAAAAGATTCATTACTTCTTCACTGGACACAAACACTCTATAGGTGAGGAAGAAATCACAGATTAAATTATAGTCAATTACTTCGGGTGAAGTTAATTGTACGAGTAGAGCCTTTAAAGTGGCATTATTGATTAGTTCGGGATTGTGGTCATCGAATTTGACCAATTCGTTGTTCTTATCATTATGGAGACTGGGGAATAGGCGTTCGTCGTCGAAGATCGACTCGTTGTGTTTATTATAGATGAAGTCGGGATGGAGCAACTGGTCTTGGACTAGGACATTGAAGATCGATGCTTTGGAAAGCGAGTCTCGGTCGCCGTGGGTGTACGATATCACGTCCACGGTAGGACTGAGGTCACTGGAGGTCCGGGGGTTGTCCATGGTTGGCCTGGACGCGGGTAGTGACGACGGAGGATTGAAGAACTGAAGAAGCTGGATTCCAAATGGTTCCCAAACGTCTCTCGAGCTCAAAAAAAAAAACAAAACAAATGCCAGGGCGTGTGTTGGCCTACAACCTTGTAGCGACACACAAAACAATCGGCGGTTTATGGGACACTACAATGCTACGACGGTTAAACGACCAGTTTTGGCTGGCTGTCACCAGGGCACGGGCCGGGCCTGGGCCCAATAACTTCTGGCACCGGGGCCTGGTGGTGGCTCCAGTGTGTGGAGGTAAATCTGTGTGGCAAAATGTTCACCCCAACTAGATCAACCAATTTATAATGGTTTGAGACAATTAGTGATTCGTGGATACCCCAAACGGCCGGAAACCCCTGGCCCTTGCCAACAGGTACAATCTACAACTATGGCTTTTCCGCAACTTGCCTTCGGTATGTCTAAACGGGGCCGGCAACTGGACGGGGGGTGGGTGGTGGGGGGGGCTATTGGACAATGGTGGTGGTGAGAGTGGCTTTTACGGTTACTGTTTGTTTTTGTTTTTAGCGCGTCGTGATGGTGCAAATGTACAGGATCGCCGACAATCACCAGTGCTACCTCAGTTTACACCACCATCCCATAATGTACCCTGTCCACATGCCGGGAATCTAGACGTGCCGGTAGACTTGTTGTGGTCGATCCGGCAACACGGGGGGCCTAGTTCTTCGTCTGACGTGTCACGTGCGGGTGTTGTTTTCTCCGCCTCGAACTTGCTACCATTCTGTTAGTAGCTTCTTTGTTCTGGCCGCGATTTCGCAACTTTTAAAATCGGCAAATGTTAGTCACCTGCCAGGGTTAACGGGGCCCAATGGGCTCAATTAGGCCAATGGGCTCAATAGGCTCAATGGGCTCAATTAGGCCAATGGGCAAATGGGTGCCAAAATTCTTTTGGATTCGTGTTCTTGTGGCGAGATGGTAGCCCCTGTCTCGGGCCGGTATTCCATCGAACTTGTATGGTGCCATTCCATCGAACTTACTTTTTTTTTTTTTAGTACTCGTCTACAGTTCAAATATTTTTCTGGTTGTGAAAAATAAGCTCTTGGAAATGTTTACATGAGTTAGCTAAAATACATGGGTTGCGTCGATGCTCAGCGAGGCGTCGCTATGCTTATTGTGATTGGACCACCTCTTACACTTGACCAAAAAGCAAATGGGTGGGCTCGTATATGGACGATAGGCTACTTTTGCATGTTCTGTTGAATGGCACTCTTCAATGCTTCAAAGGGCGATTGTCTAAATGCAGGGTTTTTCAACACATTATTGAAATTCTTGTTTTCTTCTTGCAAGATCTTTTGGTGCCCGGTTTTCTTGTTGGCATTGGGAATGTTTTTTTGCAATTTGGATGAGGCCACAAACCCCGGGTTTTTCCTGGCCGTGGTCACCACTGTAGTCTCACTGGAAAACACCCCTCCTTCTTTTGCTCCGGGCAAACTCGAGAGTAACTCGTTCAAGTTGGGTTTCAATTGTTCCTTTTCCTTTCTCTTCCGTCTCCGAAGTGCAGACTTACTTATATTATTAGAAGTGTTGAAAGTGGTCTTGTTGAGTAAATGCAGGGCAAAGTTGGCCGACTTGGTTTGTTGTTTCTCTTTCTTGGAGATCTTGGACAACTTCAATAACGGGTTCTCATGATAATCGGGATCCACGGTTTCTTGCTTGAACTCGGTGATTTTGCTGGACAAATTGGTCCGGCGCGCCGACTTGTTTCTCAACGACGTCTTCTTTTTGATTCCTCCTGACTGGTATCATGTTAGTAGATCCTTTGCTTCCACCATCCCGTAGATACTTACCATTCTGCTGTGATGATCTCTTATCTAATGTGAAAAATGTAGCGATGAGGTTCCTTTTGGGTCTAACCTGCAAATAGACCCAGGAGATTTGCAGATTACCTCCAGGGGCACTGTATCCATGAAATATCCCTAATATTTCAAGAAAATACACAGAGAGATAGACTAAGTTGCCGGCTTCTATCGTCTGAGTCTGACTGTACTAGAAACGGGTAATTTTAAATTTTTGAAAAAAATGCAAAAAATTGTACTCTTTTATAATTTATCACTCTGAATTATGTATTTAAGTAGTCAATTACCCTAACATAGATTTGCAATTAAGTGGACTAGCAGTGGATTTCCTAGTAATCTGCTCCCGGATTTTTCCTCTTGTATGCTGTATTCTGTATTCCATAATATTTCAGCTGCCTACTACCAGAATATTTTCTATTCTACTACTTATCCCAAAAAACACATACTACATTTCAGTATATCTCTATTTATAAGCATCTCACCCCAAATAAAACTAGGCACTTAAACGGATTCCATTTCGGTTCCACGCCTCGCTGTTTCTATCTTTCTCGTCCATCTTTGTAGTTAGTTACTTCCATCTCTATCGCCCAAATTAAACCCTGTCTCCCCACGTGAAGATACTGCTCTTCTCGTGCAAAAAAAACATTTGATAGTGATAACCGCACTATCCCATCTCAGGCTTATATGGAGCCATTAACCTGGACTCGAGTCATACATCAACATATCTGAAGCTGGAGGATGAGCTCTAACGAACCCCTGGATATCCAACCCTCACCAGGAGCACATCCACACACTAACGAGCTAGATATGCCGGGCGAATCGGTGATACAAGACGTTTTCCAAGACGATGACGATCGAGACCAAGTATTGATGGGAGAGTTTGATGATTTGGATATTGGGCCCTTGGATAACGTCAAGGTGAATGATATGAGTAATACTGCCAGTCGATCCCAGTCACCCACTGTGTCTGGCCCACAAGCAAAGATCAAACAGTCCCAAAAACAGATACGGCAGAATTCGGCCTTGGTATCAGTAACATCGGAATCAGCATTAGATTCGGGACGCTTGAAACACTCCACTGACTTGGATGAAGCTTCAAAGATATCGGCATATGCTAGATTGGACTTTGAAAATTTCACTTTTTTCGTACAGACATTACAAGTGGTTCTTGGAAGAAAATCCAACGATGAACTAATTCAAACCAGTCACCATGCCGTGGACGTACATTTATCGTCCAAAAAGGCTATATCAAGAAGGCACGCCAAAATCTTCTACAATTTTGGAACCCAACGGTTCGAACTATCTATTTTGGGAAGAAATGGTGCATTTGTAGACGATGCATTTGTTGAAAAAGGAATAACCGTTCCCCTTTGTGATGGAACCAAGATCCAAATAGGCGACTTGCCGTTTCAGTTTGTCCTACCATCGATTGAACCCAACGAAGAAGATTCTCTGGCCACCTCATCTAAACCATTCAACCCAAGTGATGTCATCAACTTAAGATCAAACTTATATAATCCCAAGAAATCGTCACCCATGAAGCCAAAGAAAGAACCAATAAAAATCAAGGATACTATAGCCGGAGATAATTCAGATCCTGAGGACCCAAACACTTCCATTGGATCCAAACCCGGCAAAACCGATCGAAAAAAATCGTTTAGCAAAGAAGAAAGACGTGATTCAATCCTTAAAATAAGACGATTATCTAATGCCAGAAGAAAATCGTTGGCTAGTGCAGCCAATGATGAAATCAACGATATTTTAAAGGAATTAGGAGTCAGTTCCATTGATGCCATTGATGAAGAAGATTCCGATATATTAGATAGTCAAATCCAAGAGATTTTGGGCGACAATGAAAGTGGAGGTGAATCCGCATTAGAGGGTACCTTATTAAGATTATCCCACTACAATGAATCGGCCATAGAGGAAGAAGAAGACGAAATAGATAGATTGGTTAAACAACATAACCTTGAACAAGGTGTCACATTGGATGACGACTCCGCTGACAATACCAATGATTTGGACATGAATTTGTCAATATTAGATCATGAAATAGCATCTTTGGGTCCGTTGATAGATGCCCATAACCAAGATTTGATTAAAGAAAAGGAAGAAAAGAGAAGAAGATTGGAATTGGAAAGAAACCGCAAACGTCAACAAATTCAAAAGAGAAATATGTCTCGAGTAAACGATGATGACGATGAAATTCCTATAGATTCTGCCTTACTAGGGAGATCCGACGACTCCTCAAGACAAGGTCCTTTGATGGGGAAGGCTGTTCCCCCAAGAATGGGCAAAGCAGCATCGATTCAACCACCCTTGAATAGATTATACAACAGATCGATCAATGGACTTACTAAACCTCACATCATGGGAAATGCCCCCAATTTGGTACAGATGGGAACAAATTTAGCTGGAATGCCCATGAAACTCCCTCAAGGAATTGTTTATAGTGGGATGCAAAAGCCCATGGAACAACCCCGTCCACCTCCACTCAAGTTGGAGGCACCAGTGATTCCCATCATATCGGAACCATCAGCGGTTAGACCACGGCCTCCTTTAAGAGCAATTACTGTTAGTGGGAAAGCTACTTTGGCTACATTTGGAGTTCCCAAGACTGTGGAAGAACCATCAAAATTCCCTAAGGTTCCCAAAAGAGGCTCTCAAGCCTTTAAAAGGGCTCCCAAGAAAGTGTACACTTTGGATGAGATTCCAGAACAGTACCGAGTCAAACCATCGATTTCGTTACCAACTTTGATAACGAACACCTTGAAGGTGAACAGGGAAAACGGACTCACTCTCAACGAGCTTTACGAGTCCATAAAGGATGCTTATCCTTACTATAAGTACTGTCCTGATGGTTGGCAATTTTCGGTGTCACATAATGTCAAATTGAACAAGATTTTTAAGCGCAAATTCAAGAGAAGTAGCGAATGGGTTTATACTATTGACGAGTTGTTTATTAATGAAAGAGAGAAGGTCAGGAAAAAGCAACAGGAGTTGATCGCTGCAAAGATCAAGGCTGCAGACATGAGGGCAGAAGAATTGAAACAAAAGCAAAGATTGGAGGTCCAACAGGCCATATCTCAGAACATAGCCGGAAGAAATTTCTCATCTCCATATAACATGCCAGCTACCGGGTCTAACCAGTTTATTTCACAATTACACAGGCAACCAGGAAGTCCAGGTGCAATAGTTGGAAGCAGTTCGAATGGGCCCAAACCAAAAACAATTGCTGAATTGGCCAGTGAAATTCGTAGAGATGGCATCACTTCCAAGACTCCAATGTACTTTAAACCTCAAACTAGTGCTCCTGAATTGAAAAGGGAAAATTCCAACCCTATAAACAATACCATCAAGGCACAATTGGCAGCGAATAGATCGCATCCTTCTTCACAATCACCACCACCTTCATCATCCTCAGGATTGACCTCTGATAGATCATCTCCATCGATGAACCTGGATACAAAACAATCGTTGACATACTTACAAAAGGAACTTTTTACCTTGTATAAGGCTCGGAAATTGTCATACAATACTGCCACCACCACCGAAATCATCACTAAAGCATTGGCCACCACCATTGCCCAGGTCAATGTGATTGGAGCAAAGGCTGGATGCGGTGATAATGCCTTGAGCTTTTTGGTAGAAAGAGCCCCTCAACAGGTGAGTAAAATTTTGGATATCGCATTGACTAAATCTATCAAGGAAAAGCAAGGGTCTATTTCAATTCCTTCCAGCAGGGCTGGGACTCCTGGGCCTTCAGTTTCACAGACAGCATCTCCTATGAAAACAGCTGCCTCGCCAATTACCAAGTCTGTAGAGCCAGGAAAATCTTCTCCATCTCCATCCCCAGCACCAGTGACTACACAGTCGATAAAAACGGAAAACTCACCATTAATATCCACACCCAAACCCAGTTCAGAAGCACTGTCGCCAATGGCCAGCGAAATTCCTCACGCTGCACCAGTATCTCGGAGCACCACTCCATCATTACTGAAACCACCGCTGTTTGGATCAGGTCTTGCAAGGCCACCCAGCTATAAATCCAATGGCTCCTCATTATCTAAACCTCAAAGTTTCGGAAAACCAGGAGGATTGTCAAGACCCCCCTCCTTTTTATCAAATAAACCTGCTCAGAGACCTACACCTACATACTACACCAAGTCATCCGACTCCAGTGAATCCCAAAAGAGAGACCAGGATGGATCTCAAGAAGAGAGCCCCAGAAAAATCTTGAAGACGGAGTGAACAACAATAACCCAGAGCTTCTTGTATACTAATTTAATTCTTTTTAGAACCACTTTTCTAATCCTTTTATAGACTCGCTGTATAATTATAAAAAATCTGGGCTAAAAAGGGGGTACATACGACCAATAAGTGTAGCTAATAGTTAAGATTTGTAATATTCGTTGCCTTTTGAAGGTACAGACTTGTCACCCGTACCAACCAACTAAATTAAATATAGTTTAGTCAACAGAAACTTGAATGTTTCGATTTCATTTATATGGATCGGTTACCTAATATCTGTAAACTAAACAATTAGTGGTAATTTTAGAACAAGCTTCGATACTTATTTACAACGACCACTTTACTTTATTTAAATATCTCTAAATTTTGAAACAAATTCAACAAGTTTAAAATAACAACCAAAAATTTGATACAAAACCAGCCCCTACTGCACAGATGTCAATGCTAGTAGATAACTCCCAAACACCCAGTTAGTGGGTATGAAGTTATTTGCATCCAGTCACGTGACATACGCCTACCATCCCAATCTCATAATCGGTGGCGATTATCATTGAATCTACAACTGATCAATTGTTTGTACCAAATAATCATCGTTTGATAGAACCTCACATACATCAACCGCTATCAACCTCCACGATTTCGAACCAGCGTGACCTCCCGCGATACAATCAATCTCAGTACAACCAATCGAACATGAATAGCATTGCTCAAAGATTCACACATTCAAATAACAACTCGGTGGTAAATGAAATAGATTCTGCTAGATCAGAATACGCCACCAGTCAACAGTTGGAATTGGCTCCATCCATCCAATTGCCTCCTATATCACAACCTACCGACTTTTTAAGAGCTCATACTGATGATGCATCCAATCCTGACTGTAAGATTAAGATTGCCCACGGTACCACCACATTGGCTTTCCGTTTCCAAGGAGGAATTGTTGTCGCTGTGGATTCCCGTGCTACTGCTGGTAACTGGATTGCTTCCCAAACCGTCAATAAGGTTATCAGAATTAACCCATTCTTATTAGGTACTATGGCTGGTGGTGCAGCCGACTGTCAATATTGGGAAACTTGGTTAGGTACTCAATGTAGATTACATGAACTTAGAGAAAAGGAACGGATTTCTGTGGCTGCAGCCTCCAAGATTTTAGGTAACTTGGTTTATGAATATAAAGGAATGGGTTTATCGATGGGTACCATGGTTTGTGGTTACACCAAGAAGGAAGGTCCAACTATTTTCTACGTCGATTCCGATGGTACCAGATTGAAGGGTGACTTGTTCTGTGTTGGATCTGGTCAAACGTTTGCTTATGGTGTGTTAGATTCCGAATATAAATGGGATTTATCGGTAGAAGAAGCATTATACTTGGGTAAGAGAAGTATTTTGGCTGCTACCCACAGAGATGCATACTCTGGTGGTTCCATTAATTTATATCATGTTACTGAATCTGGATGGATCTACCACGGCAACCACAATGTTGGTGATATCTTCTGGGATATCAAAGAAAAGGAAAAGTCCTTTAACAACGTTGATGGTTAATTATATATCGATCGAACAATCCAATGGAAAATAATGACGATATGTAGATTTAGATCACCAGAAAATAAACATCAAGTAAGAGCTGCACATTTGCCCATGTGTTTGATTAGCCAACTACTGAAACAATAACTTGTTTTCATCATACTTTACCAACAAGCGATAATGAGAATCAACTATATATACCCCAGATACCAGGGCCGAAGCCCTAGATACCAGCATTACGCACGTGCACAAGTTTTTTTGGAATCCAACTCACCTATATGCAGAAGGCCCACTGGGCTTCTCGCTAACTACTGCGTCACGGATGTTTGTGTACCAACCCTCGCACCAATGGCTACTGAAAAATTTTAGGTCTGTTTAGCGTTTTTTTGAAGTTACATAGTAAAGAATATAGCCAAAATGGTATGTTGCAATGAAGATTAAAAGAGATGAGAGACAGCCAGTGTTGAATAGGACCAGCAAACGGCCGATTATGGATATTTGGAGTTTGAAAAGCAGCCAGAAAATATTGATATTATCGATGATATTGAAAGAAATCGATGGATAAATAGGAAGAAGATGGTATTAGCACGAGCTTGGTTACATTCAACACAGTCAGATCATCAAGAGTCAGTAGAAGATATACTAACTTTCAGTCTGCTAAAACTCAAAACCCTATGCGTGAATTGCATATCGAGAAGTTGGTCTTGAACATCTCTGTCGGTGAATCCGGTGACAGATTGACCAGAGCTTCCAAGGTCTTGGAACAATTGTCTGGTCAAACCCCAGTTCAATCCAAGGCTAGATACACCGTCAGAACTTTCGGTATCAGAAGAAACGAAAAGATTGCTGTCCATGTTACCATCAGAGGTGCCAAGGCTGAAGAAATCTTGGAAAGAGGTTTAAAGGTCAAGGAATACCAATTGAGAACCAAGAACTTCTCTGAAACCGGTAACTTTGGTTTCGGTATTGACGAACACATTGACTTGGGTATCAAGTACGACCCAGGTATTGGTATTTACGGTATGGACTTCTACGTTGTCATGGGTAGAGCCGGTGCCAGAGTTTCCAGAAGAAAGAGAGCCAGAGGTGTTATTGGTAACAGCCACAAGACCAACAAGGAAGACTCTATCCAATGGTTCAAGCAAAGATACGATGCTGATGTCTTGAACAAGTAAGCTAATAGTAAATAGTAAATTACTTAATAAAGACTTATAATAATTTTATGTATGTAGTGTTTTTGATATATGTCTGTAGAATAGAAGAAATAATTGTGTGAGTCAGTTGCAGCAATCAGTCCATAGTGAATACATAGAAATGGAAAAAAGTAGAGGAGCCAAAAAGAAGAGGAGCAGTGCCAAAAACAGAAAACCAAAAACCAGAAAAGCTGATATTGTATGCATTAAGGATTCAACAGAAAACAGTAAAGATTTAGTGGGGTTTATGGTGATCTCTACAATTTTATGGGATCATTTGTGCTTGCTTCGCTGGTAGAGAATTATACAGGCTGCTAAAGATAAACTTATAGAATATTATAGCGATAGATTCGAGATCAGTCTACATTCTCTCCTAAAGGTTCTCCACTCACTACAGGTGCCGATCACCAGATCAGCCGTTTCTGTTTCAGTTAATGGAAAAGCCAACGGAAATCAACAGCAAATGGAATGAGTAGTTGAGCCAAGAGGGGCCAGAGCCAAGCAGCCAAGAGACCAAGTGATCCAAGAGAGCCACGTGAGTCGATCCAAGTGAGCCAAGTGACTCAAAAGCCTTGGAGCCAAGAGAAGCCACTTCGTAAAATTCAGCAGAACGGAATTATTACCATTCATACCGAGAAAGCAATACCTATATCGGGCCAGGATGGCTTGTTGGTTCCGGTTCCGGTAGTCAACGATGTTTATTAGGACACCGCCTGCAGGTTTGGGCCAGTTGAGGAGTAGGCTCAGGTAGACACAGAATTGTGTCAAAAGAACAACAACGTATGAAGTTGCCCCATGCCCCCACCCCAGAACCGCCCTGTCACTAGACCCAATCTATGGGCATTAGACAATACCTCATTATGCCAATAATTTAGGTATGGTAGACATAAATGAGAGCCTCAGTTATTTTTTCTCTATACATCCCTCCTCAATGTGTATCTTCATTTTCGCCTATCGAATTTGAATCCAATGATAAATCTGAGCCTAGAGATTTGACCTTACTAACATGAGGGAAATAAGAATCTTTTGAATTCTGAACTGCGACCACT
>JAKTXG010000156.1:0-17645 GCA_030561385.1 Suhomyces bribrorum | reverse complement strand
ATTTGCGAAAACCACCCCTAGCCCCCCCAGATTGTCTCCCCCACCCTTTCCGCCCCCAAAACCCCCAAAAAAAAAAAAAAAAAAAAAAAAAAAAAAAGACTAGTACAACTTCGTTCAATCCCATATACCTTTTATCCATTTCCATTCATCACCTGGTAGTCCCCCTCTTTGGAAAAAACTCTTTTTCTGACTATCTTGGTCCCATCATCTGGGGTATTTCACAGCCATTCGCGACTCGCACCTTTAGCCTCATCGAATCATCACCATTCATACCCTTCACCCTAATCGGTATGTCTAGTCTCTTTAAACTCTCCATCAAGGGGATCAGAGCGTTCGAGCCAGAGCAGGAGGAGACCATCCAGTTTGGGTTCCCGCTTACGCTTATCTGTGGGCAGAACGGTAGTGGTAAGACCACGATTATCGAGTGTTTGAAATACGCCACCACCGGAGATCTTCCTCCCAACTCCAAGGGAGGGGCCTTTGTCAATGATCCCAGCTTGGCCGGACGAGCTAATGTGATTGGCCAGGTCAAGTTGGCTTTTCGGAACGCCAATGGCAAATCAATGATCACCACCAGAACCGTCCAGTTAAGTAAACGCAAGGCCAAAGGTGGAGGCTCTTCCAATACTTTCAAGACCCTAGAAGGACAGTTGGTGATTATTGACAAGGGCAATAGAATCAGCATTTCATCCAAAAACGCCGAGTTGGACACTCAAACCCCCATCTATTTGGGAGCATCTCGGGCCATTCTTGACTACGTGATATTTTGCCACCAAGACGAAAGTTTATGGCCATTGAGTGAAGCTTCCATCTTGAAAAAACGGTTCGATGACATTTTCGAAGCCTCCAAGTTCACCAAAGTTCTCGATAATTTAAAAGGCATTAAGAAAGACATGACTGTAGATATAAAATTGATTGAACAAAGTGTACAACATTTAAAAATCGACAAGGAAAGAGCTAAAAAAATTACCGATAGAGTGACCTCAATGGAAACATCTTCTGAAACTCTTAGTGAGCTGATTTCATCTATTAATATCGAAATCGACAAGAAAGAGCGAGAAGCAGATGAGTTATTTTCTTTGAATCAGGATTTTCAGGCCATTTTAAGTGAACATGAACGATTGACTCATGAAATCAAACTAAGAAATCAGCAAGTCGATCGCTTGAAAAATTCAATTGAATTATTAGACTCTACAGACGAGGAGCTCTTGAATGTACAGCAAAATTTCGAATCCGTAACTCAAGACAAACAAAAGCAAGTTCAGGCTCTTCAACAAGAAACAGACGATTTGAAACATAGACAGTCATCGGTAACTGAAAACTACAATCAACTCATTCGGTTGGATGGGTTATTGAAATCCAAAGAAACAGAATACAACGAAAACTTGCTGAAACTTGGTCGTTTGGTCGAAGAAAATAAATCCAAAATTACCGAAGACGGAGATTACACCTCCTTCAAAAATGAAATTCAAAAGCAGTTTCTGGACCAAGAGAAGAAATTGGCTAGCTTACAACAAGATATTAAAAATAATGACTCGACTAGGCAAGCTCAATTGCAAGCTGTTATTGATGAGATCAATAAGCACGAACAACATAAGGTTTACTACAAAGATGATATGAAAGCCAAGAAAGAAAAGCTGAAAGGAGTACAAAAAAACCTAGATCAATCTAGTAATACTTTTGCTGAGTTGGAGTCCAAAAAAGAGGAGCTTGAAATTGCCAACACCAAGCTAAGAGAAAAGAAATCATTAAATGAAGTTCAGAAACTTGACGAAGAAGTAGAACGTCAAAATACCACTTTCTCCCAGCTAGAGTTCGAAGTGGAAGAATTAAATAAGAAGATCTCCACCAGTAATAGGCATTCTGAAACCAGAACTAAGATCAAAATGCAAAAGGAAGCCCTTGATAATAAAGAGAAACAATTGACAAAATTGATTGATAATATAAGGGACAGGTACCAATCGAATATTGGTGTATTCAATATTGATTCCTGTGAGAAGTTATTGAATGAAAAATTGAATACTTTAAGCAAAGAGAAACTTGAACATCTGAAAGCTCAATCGAATGCCGAATCTAATTTACAAACACAGCAATCTTTGTTGGAGATAAAGCAAAAGGAGAAGAGCAAGATGGAAGGAGAGGTTTCCAGCTTGAAAACACAAATTCTCAATATAGTAGAAGAAGATGAAATTGAATCTTATGAGTCGGTAGTTCAAGATATCGAAGAAAGTTATAGAAATGTCCTGGAGGACATGAACACTTTTGAGGTAACCAGGCAATTTAATATCACTGCAATAAAGTTTGCCAAAGACCAGAAGCAATGTCTCTTGTGTAAACGGGACTTTGATTCTCCTGGCCTCGATAAGTTTCTTGATGAGCTTGAACTCAGTGTTAACAAAGAAAAATTCAAGGAAATTGAAAAACAAGCCAAGAGCATCCAGCAAGAATTATCAGAGATCAAAGCAATTAACTCCAAGGTGTTATCGTACAGGGATATTTCCAACAAAATCAAACAATTGGATCTGGAAATCAAGACTATTATACCTCAGGTAGGAAAAATGAAAGGCGAAAAAGAAGATTTTGAATCAAAACTAGAACAAATAAATGAAAACATCGATACAATCAATAGAATTAGTCTTGAGATTAATAATATTGTTCGCACAAATACTGAGCTCAAGGCTGTTGAACGGGATTATAACGAGATTTCAGAAGAACTTAATGGGCTAGGCTCTATTTCTCTTTCTATCTCGGAGCTTCAAAAATTACAACTGGCAAAGAATCTTCAAATGAAGGAGATTCGAAATTCGATCAAAGAAAAGGAGGAAACCAAAGCATTGGCCCAGAGGGAATTGAATAGATTGGAAAATAAGGTCAAGGATAGTCAATTAGCGATCAGCACCTATGAAAACCAAATAGCTAATTTAGAAAATCAAAAGAAACTCGCTGAGGAGCTTCAAGGATCTATTACCGACTTAGAATTGAAATTACAAGAAAACGAGGAGACTCTTCACGAGTTGTATAAAAAGAAGGAAGCTAAAAAATTGGAATCCAAAGAGACAAGAGAAAGAGAAGCTGAAACATTGAAAGAAAAGCAAAGTTCAGTCAATGAACTTAAAAAACTTCATGATAGTTTTAGCTCATATTTTGCGATTGTTGAGAATTTTGAGAATGTTGAGCGTAAAAGACTTGATGAAAATAATATTAAGACAACAGAAACTAAGGAAGAACTTGACACCATCATGGAAGCGATCAATGAAAAACAGATAAAGATAAAAGATCTCGAAAAATACATACATCAATCTTCAAAAGAGCAGCACAATGTGATTGCTAATCTAGACTATCGTGCATTACTTAAAGAAATTATGGAGACTGAAGTACGTATTCAAGAATTGGATGTTGAGTCTGCGCAGGCCAAGCGAGAAGAATATCAAAATCAGTCCAAAAAGCTCAGAAACGAAATTTCAAATCTCAGATCAGATCATGATAGTAAGTCAGGTGAACTCAAACAAATAGGAGATCAAATCAAGAAGCTCCGAGAAGAGCTAAAATCAGAGTACAAAAATGTCAATAAAAATTACCATGAAGAATGGATTAAGTTACAGACCAACCTTTTAGTATCCAACGATATCCAGACGTACTCCAAAGCACTAGATAATGCAATCATGAAATTCCACAGCATAAAGATGGGGGATATTAACAGAATATTGAGAGAGTTGTGGTCACAAACATATAAAGGTTCCGACATCGAAACAATTGCTATCAAGAGTGATGTCAATGTACAGGCTAAGGGAAATCGATCATATAATTATAGGGTCGTTATGTATAAAAGTGGTAACGAATTGGATATGAGGGGCCGTTGTTCTGCAGGTCAAAAGGTGTTGACTAGTATATTAATTCGGCTAGCTTTGGCAGAATGTTTTGGATCAAATTGTGGTATCATAGCGTTGGATGAGCCTACTACCAATTTGGACCAAGAGAATGCTGAGTCTTTAGCTGAAGCATTGAATCTGATTATTGAGTATAGAAAATCACAACTGAATTTCCAATTGATCGTGATCACACATGATGAGCACTTTTTGAACCATATTAATGGGGATAAATTCACTGATATTTTTTACAGAGTTCAAAGAGATGAACAACAGAGTTCAAGGATATATAGTCTTCCAATCAGTAAGATACAGGATACTTGAATTTCACGTCACCACGAATATTTTGTTTCAAGTTTTCCGATGATGGTTTTACATTTTCTGAATTAATATCCATAGTTGGATTTCAATAATAATAATAATAATAAAAGATAACGTGAGTTGTATTCAATTATATCTAGCCTGTTTCCAAACTATGGTCAGCCTGCCAAGTCGATGCATTCTGTATTTTGTTTCTTGTCCTTTTCGATCCACATCAACTCGAGATATTTTTCCAATCTAGACCTTCTTATTGGTATTCGTGAAATCGATTTCACCTTGACATCAATCTTTATGATTATTGGTTTTTCGGAGCAAAATACTTCCATTAACGAAGGAGAATATTTCAGAGGATCCATACCTTCTTTCTCATATTTAATTGATACCTCGTACATTTTAGCAAATTTTCTGACACCCCTGCTCTTCAACCCATGAATGGTGTTATAAAAGGCAGAGAACCTAGGATATAGGTGGTTTTCAAGCATAGGTAAGTAATACTTTGCAGTCTGCTCTTTTTGAATCTCACTATTCAGAGGAGTCCAAATATTCACCTCTGGGAATAAAACTAACCACTCGGGGTATTTGCTGTTGACCAAGGGTTCAAACAAGTTCGTGGCCAAGGAATCATCGAGCTCCCAATTCTCATCATACCTAGCCATATTCATAAATAGTTTTAGTTTGGGTACTCTCCAAATGAGAAACCAAGAGAAAAAATTGATTCTTGGTAGAACAATTTCGGAGCTACCGGTGGCTGATTTAGCCAAAATAGCCATCACTATGTGATCTGCCAAAGACCTATGGTTGGAAATGACGATGGCCGATTCGCCATCCATTTTGTCACCAGTAATTTCAGTACGCACATTGTTTAATCCCTATTGTTAGAACGATCTCAAAAACAAATAAATATTACATACCATAAAGTAGATAGAAATGTTCCAGAATGCTTTTGCACCTTTTCTTCGCAACAAATCAGTGCTACCGGGAATCATCCACTCAACTAGGGAAAACATGTAATCGGCAATACCTGCCACAATCACAACTTTCATCAACAAGTACAAAGTGTACAAGCCCCTGAATTTCACTGCATACTCCAGAAGGGTGTTTGCTTGTATTGTAATCCCCAAATGGTCTAGAAGCTCCATTGTTCAATAGTTTGATGTTTTGGTGTAGTAATGGTCACAAACACTGATTTTTTTTGCACCCAAATCTACAACACCATTGCGACACCGATGTCGCGATGTCGCAGCAGCCCATCGCCATATCAGGGTATTTTTTACGATGAGGTCTAGGAACAAACCACTTCATCATGTCCAGATTGATTGTCAAGGGACTTCCTAAGTACTTCAATGAAGAAAAGTTGAAGGAGCACTTTTCCCAAAAGGGAAGTGTTACCGATGTCAAGTTAATGAAGAAAAGAAATGGTGAATCAAGAAGATTTGCATTCATTGGGTATAAATCATATGATGATGCAGTTAAAGCAGCTGCCTTCTACAACAAATCGTTTATTGACACCGCCAGAATCGATGTGGAGCTTGCCAAGACATTTTCGGACCCAAACGTACCACTCTCCTTTAAGGAAAAGAGAAGACAAGATATGGATAGATTGAGAAGAGAAGAAGATAGATTACTTGAAGAAGAAGAAAAACTCAAGACCAAAAAACAAAAGACTCATGGGTCCAGTATAGACGAAGAAATAGCTAAAAATCCAAAGTTACGAGAATTTATGGAAGTGATGAAGCCATCACACCAGGTGAAATCATGGGCTAATGATGCTGTGACTGATGGATCCGGTGGACAGTCGGCACAGGCCCTTGAAGAAGCATTGAATGCGAAAGATGGTATTCCTGTAGCAAGAGAAAACAACTATGAAGTTGCTCAGGTTGCCGATAATGCCAGTGACGATGAATATGAAGACTTTGGAAAGGCTCAGCCAGAAGACGAAGAAGAAGAAGAAGACGAAGAAATGATTAGTCTCAGCAATATTGAGCCCAGAAACGAAAATACTGATGATACTCCTAATGACGGACTTGCTGCGGACGAAAATGTTTCGGATCTCGACTGGCTCAAATCTAGAAGAATCCGTATCAAGGATAACGGTGAGGAAGTCGAGGCCACTGAGCAACCACAAGCTACCGAAAAGGAAGCAATTTCACAAGAAGCAGAAGTCAAGAAACCGAAGAGGGCTCCAATTGTACCATCTACGCCGGTTGATCCTACTGAGGCCATAATACAAAAAATCTCAGAAACAGGAAGACTTTTTATCCGGAACATTTTATACGAATCCACTGAACAAGATTTTCGTGAATTGTTCCAGACATATGGACCACTTGAAGAAGTACATATTGCTATCGACACGCGTACTGGAAAATCCAAGGGTTTCGTTTACGTTCAATTCACCAAGACCGACGATGCCATTGCCGCCTTTAAAAGCTTAGACAAGCAAATTTTCCAAGGAAGATTACTCCATATCTTAGCGGGAGAAAAGAAGAAAGACCATCGCTTGGACGAATTCGATTTGAAGAATTTACCTCTTAAGAAACAACGGGAATTGAAAAAGAAGGACCAGGCCTCCAAGAGTCAATTTAGTTGGAATTCTCTTTACATGAATACAGATGCAGTGTTGGAATCGGTGGCTGCGAAAATGGGTATTGCCAAATCACAATTAATCGATGCAGAAAACTCCAATTCGGCCGTTAAACAGGCATTGGCTGAAGCTCATGTTATCAGTGATGTCAGAAAGTTTTTTGAAGATAGAGGAGTGGACTTGACTACTTTTGATAAGAAAGAAAGAGATGATAAGGTGATTTTGGTGAAGAATTTCCCATTTGGAACTACATCTGAAGAAATCGGCGAATTGTTCACTCCATTTGGAGAGCTCAAAAGAATCTTGATGCCTCCCGCAGGGACCATTGCCATTGTTGAATTTAGAGATTCACCAAGTGCCAGATCAGCATTCACAAAATTAGCATACAGAAGATTCAAAAAGGGAATTCTCTATCTTGAAAAGGGGCCCAAGGACTTGTTCACCAGAGAGCCTGAATTAGGTGAGGTCCAACACACCCAACAGAAGGAGCCAGAAGCAGTTGAGGTCAAGGTATCTGCTAAGGATATTATGGGCGGTGAAGAAGCACCCGAAGACAACGTTGATACGGTTGATGGACCCACGGTGTCAGTGTTTGTAAAGAACTTGAATTTCTCTACCACCGGATCCGATTTCATTGCTGCTTTCAAGGATTTGGAAGGATTTGTGGTTGCAACCATCAAGACCAAGCCGGACCCCAAGAAAGCAGGATCCACTTTAAGCATGGGTTTTGGGTTCGTAGAATTCAGAACCAAGGAACAAGCCAATACTGCCATCTCGATCATGGATGGGCGTGTTTTGGATGGGCATAAATTACAATTGAAGATATCTCATAGACAAGGTGGGTCCAGTGGAAGCAAGGTTGAAAAATCCAGCAAATCCAACAAGATCATTGTTAAGAACTTGCCATTTGAAGCCACCAGAAAGGATATTTTGGAATTGTTTGGAGCTTTTGGTCAATTGAAATCGGTCAGAGTGCCCAAGAAGTTCGACAGATCGGCCAGAGGGTTTGCATTTGTGGAATTCAATTTGCTTAAGGAGGCAGAAAATGCCATGAACCAATTGGAAGGTGTCCATTTACTTGGTAGACGGTTGGTGATGCAATACGCCGAGGAGGACTCAGAAAACGCAGAACAAGAAATTGAAAAAATGACCAAGAAGGTCCAAAGACAGGTGGCCACCCAGCAATTGTCAGCTCTTAGGATGGCTGGTAAGGGCAAGATCGAATTGGAGGAGAAGGACGACGAGTTTGCAGGCGTGTGAGCCCAAAAGAACCAGTCCGCCTTAGGTTTTTTTTTTTTTTTCCATAAACCGTTTGGTCCCTTTAGGTATATATCATGATGATAGTGTATAATAGATAGTAGCATGACACCCGTAGTGGGTATTAACAACCACCTCCACTTGTAATACGATAAAACGGCCTCACACAAACCAATTCAATACAAAAGTTGGTTTCTTGATATTTAGTGCTACTCTTGCTCCACCACACACTATAATATACCATATACCATCCATACACCATCCATACACCATCACCATATACCATAAAAACACATAGGCACCAAACCATAGACACTAAACCATAGACACTAAACCATAGACACTAAACCATAGACACTAAACCATAAACCTACACTATACACTCTTGAGCTGACCCACGACTCATGCGTCCCTGTTGTGGCCTCTCGTCGCTGCCTTGATTGCTCTGGTAGCCGTCATTCCGCACGCCTCCCGTTCTCTTCCCTCACCATTTGACATCACCACTTCCTTCTCTGTTTCCAACCTCATTCCAACCTGTCTCATGCTTGGACTCTTTAGACCCACGACCTTGGGGTCCCACCACTTCTTCAGCAATGCCAGTCTCGTGTCACTAAACAGGCACTCGCTCTCCATAGGTACTCGCTACCTCAAGTCCAATCCCCAGATCTTGCAGTCAGCCATGATGCCTAGAGTGTTCAAAACATCCACGGTCCGTTCGATGCTCCAGCAGAAGAGAGGAATCAGAAGATCTGACACCTGGAACAACTATAACAAGTACTACCAACGAACCGCCTGGGATAGGCTCAAGCGGCCCGCCATCTTTACCGCCTTGTTCTGTTTGGCAACCACAGTGGCGACTCCATATCTCTTTGAGTACACCCCGTTGAAATACTTCAAGAGAAACCCTTATGCCTGGGTCTACGGTCTAATCGCCGTAAATGGTGCTGTGTTTTTGCTGTGGAGAGTGCCGGCTTTAGCAAAATACACCCTGAAGTATGCCATTTTGGTCAAGGATAACTTACAATCCAACTTCTCCATGTTGGGATCGGCATTCTCCCACCAGAGCTTTGCCCATTTGTTTGTAAACATGTTTGTTCTCCAAAGTTTTGGAACTTCTTTGTGTGCAATGGTGGGTGTAGCAAACTTCACTACCATGTACCTTAATTCGGCGGTGATATCGTCGTTTATTTCGATTGCCATCCCCACTCTAATGGGTGCCACCTCAGGAGTGGCGTCCTTGGGTGCTTCGGGAGCAGTTTTTTCGGTTTTTGGGACCTTTTCGTATTTAATCCCCAAGGCCCCCATTGCGTTGTTCTTTATTCCAGTTCCTGGTGGGGCCTGGATCCTTTTCTTGGGTTCGGTTGCCTACAATATTGCTGGGATTGCTCTCAGATGGGGTAAGTACGATTATGCTGCTCATGTGGGTGGTTCCATAGCGGGTATTGCTTATGGATGGTGGTTCAATAAATTAAGAAAGGATGCTGCCCAAAAAAGAAGAACAAGAAATCGTTATGCGTTTTAGATCTCACAACTACACCTGTTAATAGACTGTAAATAAATACCAGAAGTTATGCCGGGCTGGACTTGCGTTGCTGTGTATATAGCATTCTATAACTATTACTTAGTGTCATTATTGTTATGCCATGATGGGTGGGCCATAATTGGTGGGCCATAATTGGTGGGGTCTAAATACCGAATTGCACCACTGGTTCCTCGAGTCCAGGTCTCAGGGTCTATTGGGATTGTATGGGTTGGTTTTGGGCAAAATGAGTTTAGGCAAAGGAAACACTCTTCTTTTTGGGTCTTGGAGCTTCATCAGCTTCGTCCTCGGCCTTTCTGGCCTTGGCGTTCTTTCTTCTGTTGGCACGGGCAACCGAGGCCTTGTTTTTCAACTCCGACTTCTTGCCTTCCAACTTATCAATCTTTTGTTGTTCCTTTCTCTCTATTTCCTGTCTCTTCAAGTCTCTCAATTCCTCCAATCTTCTGGACTTCTCAAGCTTACTTTCGTTGACCAAGTCGTGCTTGTCGTTGATGGACTTGACCAATCTGCTCATGGTCAAAGTGTCGTTATCATCAACAAACTTCTTGCCCTTCTTGCCTCGCTTGGCTTTCACTCCCGGTATAATCGCCTTGTTCAACGTGGGTATGTCCAACTGGTCCTCTCTGTACTCCTTCCCATTCTTGGCCCCATAAAGTCTTATTTTGGCTTGTTGTTTCTTGACCTTGGCTTTACTCACTTGCTTGGTGATAGATTTAGGGGTTAATTTGGGCTGTGATGCCAACTGGTTTCTGGCTTGCGAATCAGTAAACACTTCCGAGTCCACCGTCCGGGTCTGGTTCTGGCTCTTGTTCCGCTTGGCGGTTTTCGATTGTCTTGGGGCCATCTCTGCTTACGATTATTGCAAGGTTAAAGTCAGTGTTGAAAAATCGATGCCATCGCATTTTTTTTCGTGAGATGGCTGCAACACACAATCATCAAATCATCAAATCATCAAATCTCCAAATCTCCTAAGAACTACATCATAGACTACACCTAAGTGTTAGGAAATATGTGGGACTTGGGCGGAAGTTTGACTGCTCTATCTAGAGGATGGTGGTTGTCAAAGCTCTTGTGGTTTTAGTGGTTTTTGTGGTGCCATTTTTACCACCGTTTGTTCTCGTGCACTTTGTCCTTTTGGAATAAAAGGCTACAGTATTGATGGATTCAATAACCATTTAGTCGTAGAAAAAAAAAAACTGAAAATAAAAGGAAAGGAAAAAATTCAGTACTCTGTGGGACTCTAGTTTCGTTGCAACTGTAGAATATAAGATATTAATCGGTGGTAATCATCAGAGGTGCAACGTTTCATTTAATACGATACTCCTAAATCTTATCGCTTGAATAATTTTTATTTCAAAAAAACAAGGCTATAATTTCAATAGCTCCAGGTAGTGGCTCATTTGTTCAAGAATTTTCAAGTTCTATCTAATTATGAAAATTTAAGTTCTATTTATTTGATTATAATTCTAATTTCTATCTATTGAAAAAAGAGCACTACTAGAGAAATTGAAAAACTACTGAACAAACTATAATGAAACACTGAAGCAAACCTACATTGCTCCAAGATAGTGGTTCAGTCAGGTTTAACTGGGTTCAAAAACAAAAGGAATTCCGATACCGGGAGTCGAACCCGGGTCTGCTCGGTGAAAGCGAACCGTGCTAGCCGTTACACTATATCGGAGAGTTATTACAAGAAAATTTCTAGTTATTTGCATATCACTAATTATAAGACAGCCTAATTCTTGATTCAAGTCATCAGTTAGGCAAATTCTATTACCAAGAACAGTTCATTTTTTCTGTACAATTCCAGAATTTCTGTTATTTCAAATAATTTTTCCAAAATTTCTTCCATCAGTTCAGATATAAAAACAATCAGTTGACTTTACAATTAAATCGGTGCCTTCAAAGTTGACCGCATAGAGCCGTTATGCTAACTTTTTAGACTCGCATAAAGTTCCCAACTACCTCAAATGGACTGGTCACTCTTATCAAACCCTAACATATACGAAACCCAATATAAATGCGCAAAAAGCAAGAATACCCCTAAAATTACACCGATTTAGGAATTCAAACAAGTAACCACATTCCCGCTGGATGTATCAAACATCTCGCAAGAATTATAACTGATAACAACCTTAATTGGTGCGCGATTGCGGAAACCTCATCGACCACTAACCAGGCCCCAATGGAAGTCCTACCGGGCCAATTCCACTCCAAAAATCAGTTGAATTCCAATTGCATCCCGGATAAAGTATTTAATCCACTGTAATAATTTCAAGTATCCGGGAATATTTTCCGCATGTTAACAGGGCCTCATAATTTTCTCCGCAATGATACCATTGATAAGCCCTATATAAAATGAAGGCACATCACCCTAATTCTAGATTGCCAAAAATAATTTTCAAGGGTCCAATTCCACTTTGATAGTGTTTCTGAATGTCAAGACCAATTCGCTACGCTACAAAAATCGATTTATCCCTCCCGGGTGACCAACAGCCTCATGTCCATAACCGTTGGCATCCCGATATTCCTTCTACCGAGACCATTCACCCAGGAGAAGTGGTGAAGATAGAATGTCTTGATTGGACAGGAAATCAAATTGGCAACAACGATAGTGCCGACGATATAAAAAATGTCGATTTGACTCGGATCCACTATTTATCGGGTCCATTCAACATAGAAGGTGCTGAGCCTGGAGATTGTATAGTGGTGGAAATAAAAGATGTCCAACCTTTGGAAAGACAGCCTTGGGGTTACTGTGGAGTGTTTGATATAAAGAACGGTGGAGGATTTTTGGATACCCATTTTCCAGAAGCTGCAAAGGCCATTTTTGACTTTGAAGGAATCCATGCAACATCTCGTCATATTCCCCATGCAAAATTCACGGGATTGATCCACCCAGGAATCATTGGAACAGCCCCTTCTGCTGAGATTTTACAAGAATGGAACAGTCGTGAAGGAAAATTAAAGGATACGATTCAAAAAGATCACCAGACTTCAGTTGCAAATTTACCAGAACCAACAAATGCACATGTGGGATTTGCAACCGAAGAACAAGCATCCAAAATTGCTCGTGAAGGAGCCAGAACAATTCCAGGAAGACCTGAAAATGGAGGCAATTGCGATATCAAGAACTTGTCTCGTGGTTCGAAATGTTACCTACCAGTTCATGTCAAGGGTGCAAAATTATCAATAGGAGACCTCCATTTTTCCCAAGGAGATGGTGAAATCTCATTCTGCGGAGCCATTGAGATGGCAGGAGTGATTACCATCAAAACCAGCATTATAAAAGAGGGAATGAAGTCGCTCAGGTTAACGTCACCCATCTTTATTCCTGGTGATGTCCAGAACCATTACAGTCCCTCGAGATATCTTACCTTTGAAGGATTTTCCGTTGATGAAAAAGGAGTGCAACATTATTTATGTGCAACCACTGCTTACAGACAAGCCTGTCTTCGAGCTGTCGAATATTTGAAGAGGTTTGGCTACAGTGGATATCAGATATATCTACTTCTTTCCAGTGCACCTATTGAGGGCCACATTGCTGGAATTGTAGATGTTCCAAATGTATGCACCACGTTGGGAATTCCTATGGACATTTTTGATTTTGATATTCGTCCAGAAGCAGAGCTCAAATCTTTTGACATGGGACGTTGTGCTTTCCCAACAGGGTTCAAAATGACCGCTGCCCAACTTGAGCACAAGAAATTCATAAAGCGTTGAAATTGATGCTAGTGCGAATGCACTGATAATGATGGTAGTACGATAGTTATTAGCAATTAAATCTGAAAGGACATAGTTGTATTATTGGTTCTATTAATTCCCTATAGAATGTAGTAGCTCTGGAAATTTACTTGATTCCATTTTTCACTCGTTGTTTCCAACCCCAGACATTAAAGCTCACATAATCATTCGCAGCCGATGCCTGGATCGTTATCTTCGATCTGTCAACTGCACTTGCATAGTCTTATCTCCCCAGTCTTTTCACCAATGAACGAAGGGATTCGGTTCAACTGGAACCTCTTTCCAAGCACCAGACTCGAGGCTTCCCAATTGAGCACTCCGCTAGGGTGTCTTTATACTCCTGTTTCTGCCAAGTCCGTTGCTCGAACAAATGGAGCACCTGTCAATTGCCTGTCATGTCACAACTACATAAACCCTTTCATCAAGCTTGACAGAGCCAACCGAATGTGGTGGTGCCCATTTTGTCAGAAGAGATCTCTATTGCCTCAGTCGCTAGCAATTCCTGACAATCCCGTAGCAGTCGATAATTGGCCCATCGAATTGAGACAAACTTCGTCGACTTTGGAGTATAAACTACCAAAAGATGTTACAGACACAAGAGACCGCGATTGTCCTTTGGCTTTCACCTATATTGTTGATGTATACGACGATGGAGATGGTCAGTTCGAAGCTCTCATTTCACAGTTGATAGCCAGCCTTGATAAATTACCATTTGGATCATTAATTGCTCTTATCTCTTTCGATAAAGATATCCATGTCCACCATTTTGGAGGCGAAGTGGTGTCTTTTTCGTCAAATGAATTTTCCCAGACATATAAAGCGATATTCGG
The DNA here is from genome assembly GCA_030561385.1 of Suhomyces bribrorum. NCBI lineage: Eukaryota > Fungi > Ascomycota > Pichiomycetes > Serinales > Debaryomycetaceae > Suhomyces > Suhomyces bribrorum. The sequence goes on along the minus strand of JAKTXG010000156.1, from coordinate 3,506 downwards.
TGAATATCCCAAGGTATTACAAAAGTTGCACCTCGACCAAATCATGGCAAACAACTGGAATCAGAGCTCATTGGTAAATCGAAATATTTTGGTCCAATTGACCGAAGACTCCAAACCAAATATTATTGAGGCTTTTAAGAATTTGAAACCAAAATTTACCAGTACTTATAGCCCCCCTAGAGCGTCGGGCCTTGCGATTTATATTAGCGCCATAATCCTCAGTGCTTCCTTCAAAAACTTCACTGGCAAGACCCTATTTTTCACTTCTGGTCCCTGTACTGAGTTTCCAGGATTAGTACTAGAAGATAAAAAGCATATTAGGTCTCATAATGACATCATCAACTTCAATTGTCCCTATTTCATCCCATCGCTGAAATTTTACAAGTGCTTGGGTTTTATTGCAAATGGACAAACCGTTAATAATTCATATTCCATCAGCTTTAGCTCTACTGGAAAAAGTCATGATTATCATATACCACAAGAAAATCCATGCTGGAGTATTGATCTTTTTGTTGGGAGCTTTGACCAAGTTGGAGTCTACGAAATGAAATCATTGGCAAATTTCACCATGGGTAGTATCAATTTGTTTGAGTCATTTACTTCATATAGATTCAGAGATAGAGTTGCCAGAATCTTTGGTAGTTTACCCACAAACTTTTCTAACACATTAAGTATCACCACTTCAAATAACTTGAAGGTTTCTAGAATGATTGGGGAAATGGGATACGCTTCCCCCTCTAGCTACCATCAATCAGAAAAGTTCTATGAAGATTATCACCAAAAAATCTCCGATAACATCACTATCTTTGATTCTTCTGTTTCGAAGAAATTATTCACCAATATGTGGTCTTTTAACACACTTGATGACAGCGTTACTTTAGCATTTTTATTTGAAATGAATACTAAAAAATCAACTGCCAAGCTCGATCCAAAGGGGGCAAAGGAAGTCTATATTCAATTTCAATTGAAATTTTGGGATCAAAATGAAAAGTGCTGGAAATTACGAGTTACCACTATTGAAAAACCAACAACTTTAGCATTTATTAACCAATCTCAAGTTCTTAAAGAACATGAATTTCTAAACAATTTTGACCAGCAGTGTTGGATAGTAATCTTAACAAGATTATTGATTCATAAGATCGATACGTCCATGGGTTTTGAAAAGTATGATAGTACAAGAACATTATTGGATGATAGCTTTGTGAAGTTATTATACCACTATGGTGGGCTTTCGATTAATTTGAGAAATTCCAACTCAAGTAACCCATACCACCGTTTGCAGCAAATTTATTCTATAAATGAAAATTTCAAGCTTCTCCCGTCACTCGTCTATAACTTAAGGAAGAGCTCTCAATTGTTGAATGTCTTCAATTCGAGTCCTGATGAAATTGCATATCATCACTCATGGTTTCTGAAAATGGATGCAGAACTCTCCGTAAAGGTGATTGAGCCGTCATTATATCATATTAAGGATGGAGCAACCAAAATTCCTCTAGACTTCAATTGTTTTGGCCGAAGTGAATTTTTGGTGATGGACTCGGTTTTCCTGATCATTGTATATAAGCTCAAGGGAGGTCTCAAATTGCATCTGTCTGACAACGATAAGAACTGGATCGAATCTAAGGACAGTGTTCCATCAGACTTTATTTATAATATACTCCAACAGCGAGATAATATCATGAGTCCAACAATAGTAATAACCCAGGAAAACCATTCACAGGCAAGGTTCTTGATCTCTAAGCTAAACCCCCAGGAAAAGGAAGAATCCAAAGAACAATTAACTAAGAAGGATAGGGGTTTCTTGGGGATGTTCAAAAAAATGTCTGTTTCTCCAAATCAATCTACCAAAACCGACGATATGAGTCTAAAACAATATTACGATGGGTTGATGAAAATGATAAGGGAGTACAGATCCTAGACAATAGCACATAATGCCCAATTATACATATACATATGTGGAGCACTAGATTAATCAGACTACAATTAATACAGGTTTTAATGGAGAGACGGGAAAATATTATATTATATTGAAATACACAAGTCTACTGACTGGTGAGTGATTGGAGAAAGCTGACAACGGTGTTGATGAAATCTTCTCTCGTTCCCTTATCAGATTTGTCGTCGATAGCATGAGTGGCCCCAACCAACACTTTACTCAAGGGGCTCCAGTAGTTTATATCGGTAGAATCTTTCCAGGAAGCCACTAACTTCTGTTTATCTACAGAATCAGGAACAAATTCGTCTTTAGACCCATACAACACCAACAAAGGCCTTTTCACCTTAGCAAATGAGTTTGCATAATCATCTTTGGTCAAGTAGGAAGAGAAATAATCGTCATCTCCCCGAGGATGGGCCAAAGAGTAGAATCTGTAGGCAGTAATGGGAGTGTTAAAAATTAACTTTCTGTATTTCTCAGGTAAAATGTGATTCTGGTTCCCAGTTAATAGATACTGCTGCTTGACCTCTTCGGCAGCTTGATCAAGACGTTGACCACCCAAGCCCTCGTAGTCGGAAACCGGTGCCTGGAGAATAGCACCTTCGATGGGAGCATCGAATCCTGGTTGGTATGATTTTTTGGTCAAGTATTCCATGGTGTCTTGACATCCAGTCAGATGACCCAATAATACTATATGGGACTTGTTTCCACCAGCATCAGATCTAAGGTACTTGACCAATTGGGCTATTTCTGCAGCATCCTTGCTCAATGAAGAAGTTCCAAACCCATTGTAAGACGACGAGATGACAATTTGGACTAGAGACCATCCGTTGCTGGCCAAGGCCGTTGCCAATTGTGGAGTATAGGGAACGTTCAAGAGACCATCACCCAAACCTGCTACAAATACAACCACCTTGGGACTGGGGATGCCATTGGAGAATTCAAAGGCTGTGAGATTGGCCCCGTAGTGATGAAGGATCCCGGGATATGACATTGCAACAATTGGTTCCTTTAGTATCGATCGGTGTGATTATGACCAGGACCAAAAACTATGGCTTGCGGTTGCAATATGCAGACCATCACCATCACCAACCACCACTACCCGCAAAACATGGTTGGATACTCAATTTGCGTAGTGGTCTCGGTGATCTTGGTCTGAAGGATATCGTGAGATCACTACTGATACTTACACAAGTATATAGTCACTTGTCAGGTTGGTGAACAGTAAAGCGCACAGTTAGTACATTGTCGCAGCCCCATAATCTATATAAACGTTTGGTTTGCCAGTAGTAAAAGTTCGTTGATGTTCCCCACCATTTCCAATTGTAGCAATTGGTGACCTGCAGCCGGAGCCTGAGCATATCATACTTCATTTGGTGGGTGCTTTTGTTCCTCTAGATTATCACCAGCTCGGTTATCGTAAATTGTATTGTTAACGTAGCAACTTTACAAAGCACAATCCGATCTGTACACCATATAGAGGCACGGCTTACCATATCGAGTCCACCACTACCACTAAAACCACCACCGCTATCGCCACCGCTACTTCGATCTCTTCTTCCTCTCTCCC
>JAKTXG010000155.1:0-18156 GCA_030561385.1 Suhomyces bribrorum | reverse complement strand
ATGGAAAGGGGTGAGGAGGGGGGCGGAGGGGGTGGTGGTATAAAGCAGGGTAGATGCGAAAAAAATATACAGGTGGTGGTAGAATGGTCGAGGGGTGGCAAGCCAACGAGTAGGAAGTGGCCCTTATATATTTGACACCCAGGAGGATGTGAAAAATGGCGATGGACGGACTTCCTTGTTGTGAAAAATCAGTGCAGAGTAACGAAATCCGTCGAGAGTCCGGAATAAACGATTTTCACCAATTAACCACGGCGAAGCCCGAGGAATACTTCACTATACCGACAATACGAAAGAAGGATCTGTTCAAGATGAAGCCACGCTTTTTAAGTGACTAATGTTAACTAAAAACTGGTCTACATTTGCAGGGTGTTGAAATAACAGAAAAAAAAATTCAACCATGAACGGAAGTCCGAGATTGTGACATAGTGAGGTAGTGAGGGGGGTGGGGTTCGGGGGGTCTCACTACTAAAATAATGCGACCCAGTAGTGTTTTCAACTCCCTCCAAATTGATTGGTTGTGCCGAAAGAAAATGGGGCATGCGTTGTATGCTTTAGAAGGAAAATCACCCTATTTTAGACATGGAAGCACAGTTATTTTTGCGGATAACAACCCCCCCCCCCCCATTCACCGCTTAATGCCTTTAGTGGTTGTCTCAGGGGGCAGTAGGATCTGTGCGGGTTTTCATGTTCCTGAATCTACTGAATTTTTTTTTGGTTTAGTTTGAGCCCGGTAGTTATGGATTATAGGAACAGTGTGTCTCTGAATTAAACTTTCTTTTTTTACACTAAATTTCGATTTTGTTGTTTTCTTTTTTGCTTTTTTGTATCTGTCTAGTAAAGTTGCTATGTTTCACTTGTGTACAGTTTAACGAAGACGTTGTCTACCAAAGGATCGGACCCGATCCGAATTTTGATGGGTTGACATGGTTAGTAGAACCGAATGAATTTTTTTTTTTATTTTTCCTGTAGTGGTCCGCATGAACTACTAAATTTTATTTGTGTCTTCTACAACATGCTGACTATAAATCATGACCACTTAACTCAAAAATATCCCATAATCGGTAAAATTCACTTGATATAGGGCTATTCCAGACACTGAAATTTTTCTTTTATTGGTGGTCCAGTTTTTTTTTTTTTTTTTTTTTTTTGGTCTGATGATGACCTTCACGCAAGCTTCAACGCAATATTACTCATAGAAGCTATGTGCTATTGATCTATGCGCAAAAATATTCTTCTGACACGACACTGACCACTTCCATATATAGCCTCCTTAGCTGACCACATGGATTAAGCACTCCACTGGTTGGCTGATGGTGGAATTGCCCCATTTTCCCGCCCAGCACGACTTGAAAAGCCCAGCTTTTGATGCAAAACTACAACTGAACTAAACTGAAAAAGTGTGTGATTTAGGATAATTTCCTTATCTTATCGATACTAGAAGAGATTGGATGAGAGCTATGGTTACCTGGGAACACCAGTGGTTCAAAATGGACCGTTCTTGTTGCTAGTCAGCTGGTTTGGGACACTCTGTAAAGCGTTTCTATTGCTTATTGTACATCACCGGAATTGTGTGGGAAATCGCTTTTGAGTACACTCGATTGTTGAAAAATCTGTCAATCATGCACCACCACTCACTTTTCAAAATATTACTTGCATATTTATGGCTAAACTGTATGCACACACATCACACATATCATTAGCCTCTTCACCACAACTGCCGCAACATCATTTTTGGCCCTGTAGAGTTGAGATCTCTTCTGTTCAGTGATCCCACAAATTCTTCCTCAGTAACAATAGTTTGGTGGCAATTGGTGCCAGCTGGACCCCAGTTGTCTCCTTTGCACCCATCTGGACCCATTTGGGCTCATCTGACGGTTGTGAAATAACCTCCACCAACAATAACTGAAAAATGTCCATTCCAGATGACGGATGAAAATCTCACATACCTAAAACTGCAGTTATAAGAGCCCGCAACTTTTTGTTCAACCATCAGCCTACAGAGGTGTCGGATTTATTGTCACCATCGGCTCATATAGGAGGCTGTGCTGGAGACAGGCGGATGGGCGTTAAAGCCTACCCCGTAGTTGCTCCCGCCCCCCCCTTGGGGATTCACTATATAGTTTAGTTTGAATTGTAAGATCAGTGATCTTCTTCCCATGACGTCATATGGCTTACCACCAGAATAATCCTGTCACGTGACCCCATCTACATCTCACCATCCTTTGATTCCATCTCCATATCTTCATGGACTTTGTCAACGTACCCCCAGGCACTGCAAAGCCAGGATCGAGTCAGCCCCAAAGCAGCCTCCATGATTCGCTTTTGGGCTTGCCCACGCATCTTCCAAATACCCCCGCTGACACTTGTCCGACAGTGGCCATCCCACCCAAACCCATTCAAGAAAATGATGTCCGTGATGAAGAACCGCCAATCATAGGTGTCAATGACGACCCTGTGTACATCCAAGGAACCAATATCACGTTACAGACCGAGGAGGATATCCAGAAATGGATTCAAGACAGGAAAAAGAACTGGCCCACCCGAAAGAACGTCCAGGCCAAGGAAGCCCAGGTTGCCCAAGACGCTCATGAAGCCCAGGTTGCCCAGAAGGCTCAAGCAGCCGCATCCGGGACCGCCAAGGAGCCCATGCCAAGTGTCAGACACGAGCAGGAGCTCGGGGATTCCGGGCCGAGCCGCAAGAAACCCAAGAATATTTGCCGGTTTTTTCAACAATACAAGCATTGTAAGTTTGGGAACAAGTGTAAAAATGTTCATGAAGGAGAGCCACAACCAATCAATGAACACGAAGCCACTCACTATAGAAAGCATATCAATGGGGTTCCTGTGCTAATACCCAAATTATATTCCAAAAGGGCCCCTGACAATTTGTTCAAAAGCTTGGTCCAGAAAGAACAATATGAACACGAAAATAAGGTAGTGTTGGAGTTTGTGGAGTATCTCGAGCTGAAGGGCTTGATAAACCACGATGTCTTGAAGAAACTCTCATGATACCCCCCCGCAAAAATCTCACCACTTTCATAAAACATTACAATTAACCTTGTCCAATAGCCATATGAATGCGCTTGATAGTTCACCAATCTAGTAAAAACTGAGACAAATTTGATCTAGCCGTTCCGCTAGTTCTTACAAATTTTATTTCTAACCAAAAACAAAACCTATCTATAGAAGACCCTTGACCCGTTTGGAGCATTGGCAATAAAATGACTATTTTCAAACCTTTTTTTTGGATAATTTTTGCACCTTTTTCCTCAGTATAAATCCCCATCATAATTTTTAGTTGCATCCAACATAATAGTGCATTGTTTTGCAATGTCGCCCAATTTCCCTATCACTAGAGAATTGCCTTCATAGAACCCGTAGATAGAATACTTGATGCCCACGTCTTCACAGAAGTCGATCACATATGATTGTGCCCTTCTAAACTGATGTCTAGGTAATCTTGGAAACAAATGATGGATGGCCTGAAATTGTAACCCCCCATGGAAAAAATCAAACCATTCAGGACAATCCACATCCATAGTGGTCCGGACTTGTCTCGATACAAACGATTCACTTACTCCCAAATCAGCTGTAGACATTGCAAAATGCGATAACGTAATTTGAACGTGCACCAACATGGTGGTGACATGACTGACGAGAACATAATTGAACCTATTCCAACCTCCGTCGATAGAACGGTATACCACCAAGTAGAAGAACCAGAAAAAGAAGAAACTCAACCCCACAAGTTCGAAGTACCTGAACCAAGCAGCTTTGCCATGTCTTGGCCCGTCACCTCTTAACAAATGGGTCCATGAAAGTACGTACAAGTTAAATCTTCCAAAACACAAGATGGGATAATACAAGAAGTTTTGAATGGGGATGGTTACTTTGGCCACAGCGTCAAATAACAATGTTCTTTCATAGTATGTTGAGTAGACATTATTAAACAATCGGGTACTGACGGCGAAAAAGGGCAAGTGTTGAATATCTGGATCATGGACGGGATCGTTTGTGATCAAATGATGGACATTATGGTTTCTTTTCCACCACCCCAAGCTTAACCCACCGAACCAATCGGCGATGAGCATGCCAAACAAGTTATCGAGCTGATAGTTATGGGTGATGGAAACGTGTCCCGCGTCATGGGCTATGAATGTCATTTGATGCCAAGCTGCCCCCATAAATACAGCACTTAAAATGTAGTGGTTAAGTTTCAAGAACGAGAACGAGTAGAGAAAGAGAGACCCGATCTTCACCAATTCACGTACATAGTCCCAATAGTTGCATTGATAAAGGCCTAAGTCGATGATTTTCTTGTGTAATTCATTGTATTTCAACCGCAAGGTTTCTTGGGTCTGGTAATCCAAGGGAGGCACGTTCAGCATATCTTGGTGGGCCAAGTTGTTATCGAACCTATTCATGAGTTCTTTGGGGTCCCGGATTACCGACCCTTTTGGCCCCTTGGTGGACACTGGCAATAAAGTATGGATATTGGTTTGATTAAGTAGTTCGTTTTGGGGCACCGCCGGCTGAACCTCTACCTTGGGATACCCAATCCCCTTATACTCGGTTTCGTTAACCGAATCGTCCGAAGACTTGGCCACTTCTTCACTGGTGGTCACTATATCATCGTCCTTATCCTTATGGCCAGCCAGTGATTGTTCTCTCTTGGTATATAAGGCGCCTTGGATGGGCGGAAGAAGATTTTCCCAACGGTAGTCGATGGTCCCGATACGCCAGCGGTTGAACCCCGCCACCGTCTCCAAACTGTGATACGCTATCATCTCATCGGTGGCGTCCCGTCCTATCATATGATACACGGCCTTGTCACCACCGGGATGTTTGGGGAGCCACGACGTGAGATTCAATACATTATTCTTGTAGATGACGATGGCCTTGCCGTCGGCGATCAAGTTGATGATCTGGTCCCGGGAAAGCACCTTGGGGGACTTGATGGGGGGAGCCATACTAAAAAGAGTGATGAACGTGTCAAAGCTGTATAGTTAACAGTTAATAGTAGGCGCACTAAAATAGGAATAAATCTGGCAAATCTGGCAAAATCTGGCGATGGGACAAGTGAACTGATTCGGGAAGTTGCTCCGATTTGGAGGGAGTCAAGGGGCAAGTGGTGGCAATAGGATAGCAATGGCAGAGGTGGCGGGCCATATTCTAGTGGAAGCACGTTTCAGGCTCTCTTGAAACCCCTTTTCCTCGTAGATTACTATATACTAGTTGTTAGTGGGTAGATAATATTAGTAAGAACTTACATAATTAATATACTGTGATTAAATAGTCAATTGGGGGTGGTTGGAGGATTGTGGCCTATTTGTGTGCGAAACTTATGTTCAAGATTTCGTACGATATAGGCAATATTATAGGAACAAAGAAATTGTCATTCAAATCTGAAGTGCCCTCCAAGAGTCCCAGAATCAACACCGACACCAATAAATTCTCCCACTGATTATTAACTGGCTCATACACCAAAGATACCGACGAGAGCCAGTGATCAAGAGCCACGAAACTCCCGAAAGTAACCACAATAAACGTCACCGTGCCCTGGATGGACTTCTCACTACCAGTCCATTTCACCGACCCGTATCTCTTACCCACAATTGAGGCCATGGAGTCGCCCAATCCTAATGTGATGATCCCCATATATCTGATCAAGGTGACTTGGCCAGAAGTATAGTCGTACACAATAGGAATAGTAATACCCACCAACAAGTAGATATAAGATAAATTCAAAGGACCTTTCAAGTCCTTATAATCTTGGAACTTGATGAGTCTATTGAAGATGAATTTGCCGATAAAAGTGATTTGATTGAATCTGATGAGTTCCACAATCACGAACAAAATAAGTCCTCCTAACATGCTGATCAAAGTGAACTCGACTCTTTCAAGAAGAATCGATGGCGACATAAGCAAAATCCCAACCACAAGGAAATGCCATATTTTTCTTCTGGCATTAAGACTAAATCTATCGACGTTATAGAACACCACCGGGATCACAATGGACAACACCACGAGCCAAATTTGCAACAACTTGAAGTTTTCCTGATTTTCAAAGATATACTGGTACAACCATACTACCGAGTTTTGTGTTTGCAACGCCGAGGTCAATTGATAGTTTGTCAAAGTATAGAAAACACCTCCAAAAATCCCCATAGTCACGAGTCCCGGAAGGAATGAGAATAATGGATACACCACCAAGATAGCACTAATCAAACTGACGGTCAATTTCTGAACAATTACAAGAGGCACATACTGGCCCACCAATTGCTTGTTGAATAATAAATTGCTAACGATAAGACCGATTAATTGGATCTCCGACCGCTTGAACGTTTTATTGTAGTCGGAATCATGTTGCAATTGGTCGTCCTTATTGGCCACTGGGGTGTGGACATTGCCGTCATTAATAAAGTTCAACGAGAAAATGATAAATGCGTGGGTCACACTAATTTGCACGAAACTCAAGGTAGAGAACTCCTTGTTCTCGTTGTACATTTCGTAGAAAACAGCACTTGAGAGCAACCGGAACATAAGGTGTAATCTGTCAATGACATAGTAATTCAAACTGAGGTTCACCAAGAAAAATGTAGGGTCATAATGGACAACATTCACAAATAAAGGCAACAAAACACTGTAAAAGTAGCCAAAGTCGGGCAACTTCTTACGCTCCTGGTCCGAGGCTCTAACATAGCTGAACCCCAAGCCCATGAGAACACCAACACCATTGAAACCAATCACTGGCAACAATTGCTTCAAATTGGCAAAGTTGTCAAGGCTAAGGTATGCAAGCTGGAGAATGTACCCAAATACAAGGAGCTGGACAAAATACAACGTGTTCATATGGTCATTCAAGAAGTCCTGCACCAAGTAGATGATCTTGAGCGGCAAAATGGCATTTTTGATATCATCATCTTCGGGTTGATCCAATGGAGCAGACGGAACCGGCTTTGGTTCGGGCTTCGTTGGCTCTTGAGCTTGTTGGAGTTCCAGAGAAGTATTCTCTCTAAACACACGTGCGGTAGACCTGGCAGACTCATCGGCCACTGGTGCCTTAGCAGACTTTCTGGCCATGGTTGTTGGAAGTATGGGACTTTTCACATAGACTTGGAACTGATAGGGTCCACGTCAGGTGACCTGTCACGTGACTGGAGTCCAGTGATAACTAAAACCAAAAAAAAACGCGTCTGGTTTTTATGTTATTCACTAACCATGTACATCAAGAGGATCGTGATCCAGGGGTTCAAGACCTACAAGAACACCACGGTGATAGATGTGATCTCGCCGCAGCACAACGTTGTGGTGGGCCGAAACGGGTCGGGAAAATCCAACTTTTTCGCCGCCATCCGGTTCGTATTGTCTGATGCCTACACTCATATGACTCGAGAAGAAAGACAAGGATTGATTCATGAGGGATCCGGGACGGTGATGTCAGCTTACGTGGAGATTGTATTTGACAACTCAGATGGCCGGTTCCCGTTAACCAAAGACGAGATTTCCATTCGAAGAACAATTGGGTTGAAGAAAGATGATTATTCGCTAGATGGCAGGTCAGCCACGCGTTCCGATATTATGAACCTATTGGAAAGTGCAGGGTTTTCCCGGTCCAACCCTTACTATATTGTTCCCCAAGGAAGAATCACCAGTTTAACTAATTCCAAAGATACCGAACGTCTCACGTTATTAAAAGAAGTCAGTGGAGCCACGGTATTTGAAAATAAATTGAAGGAATCCATGAAGGAAATGAGTAATTCCAAGTATAAAAAACAAAGAATTGACGAGACCTTGGCATCTATAGATGACCGCTTAAGTGATTTGCAAATCGAATCGGCAGATCTTAAGGAATTTCAATCACTTGAGAAGAGTAAAAAAGTATTGGAGTATAATTTATTTGATCGAGAATTCAATAATGCCCAAGAATTGAAAGAAGATGTCGAAGCAAAATATACCAAATTATTGGAAGAATCAAAGGATGATTTATCCGAATTGGATAAGCGTGAAAAATTGTGTCAAGACCTTCTGGATACAATCACTAATCTAAAGATCTCTCTCAGAGTTTCGAAATTGGATAAGGAACAGACTGATTCTGACTACAACCAATTGCTTCAACGTATAGCTGACAAAGAGATTGTTTTAAACGAAAGGCAGTCCAATTTGCAATCAACCATCGAGAAACACAATGAGACCCAAAAAATGATTGAACAATACGAGTCATTAATTATCCAACACGAATCGTACATAGCCAAATTTAAACCTAATTTCAATCAACTTCAAGAAAAGGAATCGAGTCTCAAACAACAGCTTTCTGATTTGGTGGCACAGCAAAGATCGTTATACTCGAAACAAAACCGATTCCTGAAGTTCAGCAGCAAAAAGCAGAGAGATTCTTGGCTTTCCAAGGAAATCTCCGACCTTAAGAAAAAGATCCAATCCAAAGAGTATGAAATTAATCAAATATTTCTGGATATCAGAGGTCATGAAACTACCATTTCGGATATCGACGATGAAATTGCCAAATTAAACCAGGATATCAACGATGAATCACATCTTCGATCCATTGCACAATTGAAAACATCGATATCAGAAATGAAATCTCAATTGCATGATTTAAACGACAATAGAAAGAGTTTATGGCGTGATGAAATAAGATTTAAAGGTATTTATGATTCCATCAGTAATGACTTGGCCAACGCCACAAACTTGGTCAACCAGACTATGGATAGATCTCAGGCTCAAGGGTTGAATGCAGTAAAAGAAATCACTGAACGGTTAAATTTGACTGCAAATGTCTATGGACCTTTAGCCGATTTATTTTCTGTTAATGAGAAATACAAGACAGCTGCCGAAGTGGTTGCTGGTAATTCATTGTTTCATATTGTGGTTGATACTGATAACACCGCGTCGTTAATTATGGACGAATTAGTCAGAACAAAAGGAGGAAGAGCTACGTTTGTACCTCTCAATAGATTACAAGTGCAACCAGTGGAGTATCCTGATAGTAATGAACATCAAGTTATTCCTTTGATACGAAAGTTAAAGTTTGATGATGCCAAAGTCGGTAAGGCAATTAGACAAGTCTTCGGTAAAACGATTGTTTGTCACGATCTTCAAAGTGGCTCCGAATTGGCTAGAGCTTATAAATTACTGGCAATTACCTTGGATGGTGATAGGGCAGATACCAAAGGTGTGATGACTGGTGGTTTCAGGGATTATAAAAAATCTAGAATTGATGCGTTAAAGAGTCAAAGTAAGAAAAAGAAAGAGTTACAAAAAGTTGAAACTGACTTGAAAAAATGTTCTGATGAAATCAACTCGGTCAATCAACAAATTACTACCTTAAATAATGAATTACAATTAAGCGTTCGAGACTCAGACAAACTTGAATTGTCTCACGAACCTAAAAAGATCAAATTGTCGCAATTGACAAATAAAAAATTTAATTTGCAGCAAGAATTGACCACGTTGAAAGTTAATTTGGAATCGTTGAAAGTTTCTCAAAACAGTTTGGCTTCAACCTTAAAGCAACACGAATCTGAATTGAACTCTAAGTTTGCACAATCTTTGACATATGAAGAACTTGGCCAGTTAGAGAAACTCAATGAGGAAATTGGCACATATGAAAATGAGTTAGATGATATCATGAACCAAATGTCGGAAATTGAAGGCAAGCTACAATCTTACGAATCTGAATTGAATAGTAATTACAAGCCTCATTTACAAAAATTTATTGATGAAAAGAATTCTTATCAACTGACCCAGTATGTTGATATTGAAGATTTGAAGCAAGATTTGGAAAATGATAAGATTCAGTTGGATACTGCCCAATCGAGAAATCAATCTGCTACTGATGAATACAACCGTATTGAAGACGAAATTAGTAAGAGCGAAACTACTTTGCAAAAGGCCAATGATCAACAGATTCATATTTTGAAGAAATTGGAAAAGTTTTCTAAATCATCGGAAAAAACTTTGAACAAGATTGCAATTCTCAGCAATCGTAGTGATGAGCTTCAAAAGAAAATTGGAGATTTGGGAGCTTTACCAGAAGAAGCATTCCAGCAATCTAATTATAGTCAATATGACTCGGATCAATTATTGAAACAGTTGAACAAAGTCAACGACAAGCTTGGCAAATATTCACACATTAATAAAAAGGCCATGGAACAATTCAGTACGTTTACAAAACAGAGAAATGAATTGGTTACTAGACAAGACGAATTGGAGCAATCACACCGGTCAATTGAAGGATTAATAAAGAATTTGAAATTGCAAAAAAATGAGGCTATACGAAAGAGTTTTAAACAAGTTGCTACCAGCTTCCATGAAATATTTGAAAACTTGGTACCATTAGGGATTGGTAATTTGATCATACACAAGAACAACGAACAAAATGGTGAAAGTGGTACAGGAACAGGAACAGGTACAGGTGATGAGGATGACGATGATATAGATAACTATGTTGGGGTTGGAATTTCAGTTTCGTTTAATTCCAAGCACGATGAGCAACAAAGAATTGAACAACTTTCAGGAGGACAAAAGTCATTATGTGCCATTGCGCTTATCTTAGCTATTCAAAAGAGTGATCCCGCACCATTTTATTTATTTGATGAGATCGATGCTAATTTGGATACCCAGTATCGAACGGCAGTTGCATCAATGATCAATTCTTTATCGCACAAAGCTCAATTTATCTGTACCACATTTAGACCAGAGATGTTGCAAGTTGCGGATAAATTCTACGGAGTTCTGTTTGACAACAAGGTCAGTACTGTGACGGAAATTAACCAGGAAGAGGCGTTGAGTTTTGTTGAGGGTCAGCAACAGAGATAACCCGAGATAAGTGCTTAAGATACTGTAGTAGTATAATAATATATGGGTAGCCATGTGAGACGCTCCAGAGGTAAGCCACCATCTAATAATAGCGCAAAAAGGACGTTGCCGCAGGGAACGTAGGAAGTGACAGCATTACAGCAGTCTTTTCCACAGAGGTGCAGAAACATACACTGGTTTGTAGGCTACTAGATTGTGAACACTGTGACGAAGCTATTGGGGTTCTGTATAGGCGAATCACGAGACGGGAGACGACCATGTTCCCCCGGAAATAGCGATGTGTAGACCGACCGGAACTGTATTATCATAAATCTTGACAAGCAAATGAGACGGTGGACATTACGATGAGAGAGGTGGATGAAATATTCCTATTACAGAAACTGCCCCGGAGGCAAGCCTCCTTTATGAGTGAACACTATTCGCAGGGTATTTCTCGAACCAGTTATCTATCGAGGAAGTCAATTATACAGGCCATGGCTATAGCCAATGCTGAGATGTACTTCATCTCTACACCATGTTGGATTGGTCATGATGGAGATATGAGCCCTAGTTCCGGCAGTCAGGTGGGTCCAGTTCCGACTCGAAGTAATGGAATCTCGCCCCAATACACTCACAATCACAATACTCACGGTGATCAGTACGCCATGTCAACGGTTTTGTGTCTACGGTTTTGTCCACGTGAACTTCTCAAGTGGTATACTTTAAACACCAGGGCTGTGAGGGGAGGCCCACACAGGTGAAACTGGTGATAGATCACAATCAGCCATCTATCAGGATCATCAATTCCACCACCACTTAACCAACCACCGAAAGGGCCAGGGTGCAGTCCCCTGCATTTTGTCAGGTCACTCCCCTTAGCCCCTCCATCCGTAATTAGTCTGGCTGCGGTGCAGTTGCCTTACACGAGCTAGTGCGGTGATTATTTCAGTGATCTTCGCTTGCAATTTTCGGGCTGTAACTGGGCTAAAAATACTTATATAAATAAACCCTTTTCTCGCAATTGTTGATTTTTGTAACTATTGAGAATGGTATGTATACAAGCGGACGTCCCACGAAGAGGGGAGAGCTGTTGCCAAGGCCCTGGTGGTCAGGGGCAATTGGTGGGGCCACCATTGGCTCCGAGATCACTGGCTTTGATGGGGCCTGATTTTTGAAGTGTCCTCGAGATGTTGTTTTCATCACCACCACCAGATCACAGGTTGAACACTGAGTGGAATTTTTTTTTTTTTTTTGATCATTACTAACACCCCTAGTCTTACTATCAACAAGGTCCTCCTCCTCAACAAGGTGGTTATTATCAGCAAGGCCCACCACAAGGTGGTTACTACCAACAACAGCCTCAGCCTATGTATGTTCAACAACAACCTCAAAAGGGAGGTGGTGGATGTTGTTCCACCTTCTGTGGATGTTGTACTGCGCTCATCTGTTGTTGTTGTGCTGAAGACTGTCTTGAAATGATGTGTCAATAGACTAGTAAGATGGTCGATTCCGTTGGTTTCTGTAACCAGGAAAGTGGTTATGCCACCCCGAAAAACAAAAAGAAAGATGTTTAAGTAGTTAGAGTCTTGAATAGATGTTAACCTAATGAGGTCCACCGGCTCAGAAAAACGAGTGCCAGCTTCGTAACCAATGGTTTCAAAGAGACCAATACTTCACGTCAACCATCCTATTACTACATTATCGACAGAGGAAAAAAAAAACATATATTCATAGAAACATAATGGACTCATACCGGACTCCATATCAGGCCTTCCGCTGGCTTAGTGAGCAGTGAACCCACCAGAAGCATAGATGGTTTGACCAGTGATCCAAGTACCTTCGGTCACCAAGAAACGAACAATTGGAACGATGTCTTCGATCTTGGTCAATCTACCATCAAGACCCACTGTCTTGTAGAAAGCAATGTCATCGTCAGTTTCTTGTCCATACAAGAAAGGAGTGTCCATTGGACCAGGAGCAACCGAATTGACGGAGATTCTCTTTTCGATCAATTCCTTGGATGCGGTCTTGGTGTAGTATTCCACACCAGCCTTGGTACCTTGGTAAGTTCCATAGAATGGAGTGTAAGCAGCTAACAACGAAGTGACCAACGACACAATCCGACCTCCTTTGTTCAAGTTCAATCCGGCTTCCTTGATGAAGAAGAAGGCCACCTTGTTGTTGATTTGGTCCATGGAATCGAATTCGGCTTCGCTGACCTTAGCAATTGGTTTTTTCAACACCTTACCCACGTTATTAATGGCAATATCAATACCGGAGGGGAATGCCTTTTTTGCTGCTTCAAACAATTTAGTCAAGTCATCAGCTTTGGAGAGCTCGCCCTGGTAAAGCTCGACCTTGATGCTAGGAAATTCGCTTTGGAGCTTGCTTTGGAACTTGACGGCATCTTCCTTACCAGAATGGTAGTGAAGGAACAAATTGACCCCAAACTTGGCCAATTCGTGAGCAGTGGCTGCACCCAAGTTCTTGGTACCTCCGGTGACGACGGCGTTCTTACCTTTAACTTCGTGTTCTTTAGTTAAGAAAGACATTTTTTTTTATTTGATAATTGATTGAGATTTACAGACGATAGTCAGTGATAATTCAAAAATTTACATGGTTCTTGAGTGCCTTTATATAGTTGTTCACTGATGCCACTGTTTGTGAAATTCGGGGGCTCTGGTCGGACCTTTTCTCAATTAAGGAACCTTAATAATAGGGCGTACTTACACAAATTACACAGCAAGTTTGACATGCAGTATGTTCCGAAGGCTACGGAACACCAGGGTTCCAGCGAGTGCACCACATTACAGGTCCCTAAATGACTGTGTATGACAACGGCAAGCTTCGCCATCCTCTACACCTTCTGGTACCAGCATCCATGGAGTTTCCATTAGCCAGTGTCCCCATGTGTGGTTATAGATTAGTTGCTGAGTGTAATTAGTGCGGCAATGCCTGTTGGCGCCAACCCCAGAAATCAGCCTGCATTTGGAATTTATTCCAGACGCATCGGAACTTATCATCGGAACTTATTTGTATGGGAACGGAACTTATCATCGGAACTTATTTCTATGGCGACGGGACTTATTTTATTTAACCATAGTTTAGGAATTAGTCAAGGTCCTGCCATCCGTCTTTGTGTATGACCAATTATCGGGTAGGAACCACTGAGGTGTTTAGAGGGAATTGTTGGCCAGCCGAAGCCTCCTGATTCGCGGGGTACTAGAATCGGGTACCAACGATACAGTTTTACTGGTGTTTTACTGGTCCTGTTTTTATTAGTTAACGTCATAATCTCATGTATTAAATTTGTTCTATTATTGCAGCCGCAGCTAGCCAAGTGGCAATGGCACCCCACTATACTACTACTAGTAGTGGATTTTTGCTCAGAATTTTTTGGTACAGTCTGGGCCATTACAGTCATTTTTCGTTTTGGTTCCTTTCTTCTATGATGCCACACCCCCAGCAGCTCCTCCACAGCATGCTACTAGAAGTAACGTCCCAAATATACTCTTATCACCATAAGGAACTGGTCCCAGGCAGCACCCGAAACAATTGCTACAGTCACTGCAGCAGTCACCACACTGGTTGTCACTACTTTTTAAAGGTTGGGATATTTCCGACTCCTGTAGCGAGGTTGATGATGAGCTTTTCCGCAACTGCGGCGGTGGAGTGGCCTGGTATGCTGGTGTAGTGGACTGATACGCCGGTGGAGCTTCTTCATTAATATTGGACATGTTGATGAAGAATGTGGTTTATAGAGCTCCAAGTCGTCATAAGTAAAAGATTCAATCACCAATGTTTTCTGATCAGTCACTGGGGTCATAACACCGCCTCTTCCTGGATATTACCTAAGCACAAATAAGGGCCCAGGCTAGCTCTAGCACCCGAGAGAACTTGGTCCAAAATTGGACAAGAAACAGCGACACCACTATGGGGGCAGAAAACCTCACCGAAAATGGGACTAGACATAAAGATAGTAGACCGTTAATAGTAGACTAAAAAAGCTTCAGAGCCAAGGAACCATATATCCAAGGGCTACTTTAGCCGTGTAGTTTTCTTTTTTTGCGTTTCAGAACTACTAGAATAACCAAATGCGCTTGGATAACTCTCCACTAATTACTGATGGTAATCGCCCAACCTGGGCCAACCAATTCCAGGATCCATGGAAGCGTCAGCCGTCTTTCGAAACATTTTCCATCTAGTCATAGGCAATATTCTTTTGGCATTTTTGACCACTGACAGTAGAAAAGAACCCATTAAATCGGTGAACGGTATTTCGCCCACGCTATTGTAGTAACGAAAATATTCGGAAGCAAACCAGCTTAAATCACCACTTTCGATTAATACTGCAGGAATTTCTCCTATGTTTCTCGCCATTGATAGCTCAATTTCCTGAGCAGTAGTGTCGTAGGCTTTTCGTCCATTTCGCACGTCTACTATCGCTAAGGAAAATCAGTGGATGAACTAGACCATTTACCACCAACTCTCAACGTGCACTATCCGCATGACAGGATCTATAATGCAAATCTACACTTGAAGGTTTTTTTTTTGGCTAGTGAAACTGATTTACCCGTTACCTGATGGTGCAAAGAATATCACGTGACCACAGAGTTGGCCTTGGAACCGGGTCAGTTTTTGGCCTACTGAACTGCTGAATGAGTCATAGTGAAGGGCTATTCTGGTAGCATTTCCTGAGCCTGCCTTTAGCTTAGAAAACCACAGATTAGTGGATTTAATGTGGTGGTTTGTGTTACTTATATGCAGACCACTGACTGCGAATTATAGTAAGCTCTAGAAACTTTTGCGTGGTATATTCAACCCACAAGTAGCACTCTGATGTTTAACTTACATGTAAAAGAAATGCAATTTATGTATCAAGCTAAGAAAATTTCTAGTGATAGCACATCTTCAAAAACAAAAATGAATAGATGAGGAAATTGACTAGCAGGTATGGAAATCTGGTAACCGCAAAAATTAGGCAAAGTTGAAACAACTAATAAATAGATAATGAAATGAATATTTTATTAATCAAAAATAAGATAGACAAACAACAGTACACACACTGCGGTTTAAATAATAAGACCAAGCAACATATTAAGATCATACAATCCATAATTGTTTAGATATTGTAAATGTAAAGGAACGAAACAAAATGGATAATGAAGCTAGAAAACAGAAAAAAATAGTTGTTCAAATAATAATTAAAATCTTTTAAATAATGGAAATCAGTATTGATGGATTATTGTAGTATTTTAATCATAGAAACCATAAATCATTCATCATTATAGAGATGTGGAATGGCATATTTTTATATTAATTTTTCAAGATCCCACTTTTATACTATTATATCAAATTTGGCTTTGATGTTGGATACGCTACTTGAAATAACTTGCACGGACCACTAGCACGATAGTACTCGGAAAATGTGTCGCATCGTAGCTGCTTTCGAAGAGAAGCAAATTCCCTACCATTGGTATTGGTCTATCTTCCAGAGAAGATAGTTTGTTTAATGATTATGTATTTACTATAATCTAATTAAAATCGTAACACAAAAGTTAATTGCTTAGGATATGCTAATGGTAACTTTGCTCCTAGAATTAGTTCTTACCCTTTCTCTTATTAGAGGTAGAGTTCTTTGGCAATTCCTTGACATAAGGAATGAATTCAGGCTCTCCTGGAATGTACTTTCTCAATACTTCTGGAACAACCAAACCATCTTCCTTTTGGTAATTTTCCAAAATACAACACAAAGCTCTTTGAGTGGCTGATAAGGTGGAGTTCAAACAGTGGACATATTTCTTTTCCGATTGATTTTGTTGTTTAATACCACATCTGATTTCCAAATTACGGGCTTGGTAATCGGTACAGTTAGAACAAGAAACCAATTCCTTATATTCCTTTTGGAATGGGAACCAAGCTTCCAAATCGTACTTCTTAGCAGCAGCATTGTTAAGTTCTCCACTGACAATACCAACAACTCTGTATGGTAATCCTAAGGACTTGTAAAATTCTTCAGATAAAGAAATCATTCTGTTGAATTCATCCCAAGATTTTTCTGGTTCAGCCAAAACAAATTGTTCGATCTTTTCAAAAGCATGGACTCTGAAAATACCCCAAGCATCCTTACCGTGAGAACCGGCTTCTCTACGGAAACAAGAGGAATAACCGGCGTATCTGACAGGTAATTGTTCTTGAGGAGACTCGAACCATTCACCAGCATGGTAGGCGGAAATTGGTTGTTCGGAAGTGGCAATCAAGTATTTTTCATCTTCACCGTCCACGACCTTGTATAATTCTTCATCGAATTGAGATAATTGGGCGGTCTTAGCCATAACATCCTTATTCATCATCACTGGAGCTTGTAATGGGGTGTAGTCATTCTTGGCCAAGAAAGACAAACCGTAGTTGATCAATGCTTGGTTCAAGAACACACCGTAGTTTCTCAAGAAGTACCCACGGTGACCAACAATTCTGACCCCTCTTTCTGGGTCATAACCGTCTAACTTCAATAAAATTTCATGATGAGACAAAGTGGCTGGAGCACCGGTGGCAGCTGCAACAGGGGCAACCTCATAGTTTTCAGGGGCCCAGGTTCTGACCAATTCGTTGTTGTCTTCATCTTGAGAAACCACCACGGATTCATGAACAATGTTACCCACTTGGTTCACTTTGAATCTTAAGTCAGCATCTGCCTTCTGTTCTTGTTCGACCAAAGACTTTTTCTCCTCGGTCAAACGGTCCTTTTGAGCAACAAGCTCGCTGGCGTCTTCCTTGGCCTTGAACTTTTGCCCGATTTGCTTTTGGGTACTGTTGATTTCCTTGTTCTTAGCATCCAAGTCAAATCTAATCTTGGTCCATTCCTTGTACTGGTTGATGATTTCATCGACAATCTCAACAGAGTCACCTCTCTTGCGTTGAGACTCCTTGATCTTTTCGGGCTCTCCTCCCTTTTCAACAAGAAAGGCGTTAATATCCAACATTGGTGCTAGTTAATAGTGGTAGGTAGTGATACGTGTGGACTGGTAAAAGTTTTCAAAATGAAAAAAAGATGGTGGGCTGGGTGCAGGACCATGCCAATATACGAGATACCTGGAACTGACTCACCACAGCTAGGGGCCAGATTTAGACGGGTCTATGGAGGAATGGGTTATTTATTCGAAAGGCTGTGGATTTTTTGTTTTTGATAAGAGAGTTTTTTGATACAAGAGGCCTTGTTTTCTAGCTTATGGGGGGGGGGGGGGGGCCCCTTTTGGGGTTTTTTTTTTCGTTTGGGCCTCTTTTCCCATAAAAAATTTAAAAAATTAAAGAAACAATCCGGGGGGTTTTTGGGGTTTT
>JAKTXG010000154.1:0-18756 GCA_030561385.1 Suhomyces bribrorum | reverse complement strand
GATTGCAAAGATAATATCACATTTTGAATAATGGAACTAGATTAATGATTTGTGAGTAACTAGAAGTATTAAATAATGGATAACATTCAAGCTAAAACTAGAGCTTCAGGTATATACAGTATCAGTTGATGTCGTGGATTTTGTTTGTCATAATCAAATTGAGCAAAAGCGAAGTTGAAACAAATTGGTAATAGAGAAGAAGAGGTAGAATTTTTGGAGATCTAAGTTAAAGAAAACTAAAAGCAAAATCCTTCATGATGTAGTGTTCTCAAACATGTTTTTTACCCCACTTCAAGCAACACACAATAGCTTTTCTTGGAGGCACAAACACTTTAAGAGGATCCAAAATGTCCTCACTTTCTTCTAATATCTCATCTCTTGCTAGAATGTATCCCCGTAAAAGTAGCATAGACGTTGCACATGCAATGAATGAGACCCCAGCAAAAATGGCTGTATTATTGTAGGCACTTGCTGGCACGGGCCCAGAATCCGAATGAGTAATGGCCACTCCTATCAACTCAGAAATAGTGGCAGACATACCCAAGAATAACCAGCTCATGGAAAAAGTTACATTCAATTTTGAAATACCGGCCAAACGTGCAGTAATTGATGCAATTGTAGGAAAAAGGGTTCCCATGAACGAGCCCTCTATAAGAGCAAACATAATGGAGGCAGCATAATTATCGGTGGGAATCCAAAGTGCCAAGGCAAAGATCCCAGCCATGTAATAGGCAAAAGAGGCTACCGTGACAGGACCAAGGTAATCAGAGATCCAGCCAGCACCACCACGAGCGAAACAAAATGATACTTGGACCATGGCTGCAACAATAGAACCTTGATTACCAGAATACCCTAAACTAGTGGTATAGTCGGCCAAAGTGAAAAGCACAATCACATATCCAAACATGCAGGTGACCAAGTAGAATGATAATAACCAAAACCCAACAATCTTCAATACGTCAACGTCATAAAAGGTGAATTCGATTTTATGATGCTTGTTTTTAGTTCTCACTAGCGATATGGCTATAAGTGCAAGAACAAAACTGATGATAGCCTGAGCTCTTAAAGCCCAATTGTAGCTGCGGGTCTCAATGACCCTTTGCATCCCCAAGGTAAATACGACACCACCAACACCACTTCCAGTCACAGCAAGAGCATTAGCTAAGACTCTTCTTTTGACGAACCATTGACTGACAAGACTCAATGAAGGTAAACTCAATAGAGCCAAACCCAAAGACTGCCACAACCCCTGAGTCAAGTACAATTGCCAAAGCTTGGTGGCAAAACTGGCCAAGATCAAAGCAGTAAACTGGAAAATTGCACCCAAGAGCATAGTTCCATGGATACCAATCAATCCTTGGATGTAGTTGATCACTGGTGCACAGAACAACCCTATACCAAAACTGATCCCTCCAATAGCAGCATAGTCGATGTTTGTAGCCCCAGGAAACACCTTGTTTTCAATATAGTAAGAGAAATAGATCCCAAACGAAGCATTCAACCCCCAAGTTGAAAAAGTAACGAGAAAGGTGGAAAATACCACCACCCAGCCATATCCACCCTCGATGACTTCTTGGGCTTCCTTTGGTTTTTCAATTGAGCTAGTGCTAGTTTCCAACATTGTGTAGAGTTGGTTGCTAGTTATCATGTACTTTCTACCTACATATATACGAATAAGTCTACAGTCACATCCAGTAGGACTTTATTAGGGTTCAATTAACAGTGAAAAAAAAAAGTTGCAAAAAGACAGTCTGAGCCGTTCGGACCGTAAAAAGTCGGCCCGAGTGCGATTTTTTATAACAAGTTTATCACTGGAATTATTGAAATCGGAACCTGTCCAGTTTGCCAAGATAGACGGAGCTAGGGAAAGAACCAACAACGGTGTTAATTGGTTCATAATATTATTAGTCATGTAATTTTTTTTTACTGAATTAAGCAATAGAGATGCACATTTTGCATGTAATAATTCGTACATCGGGAATGATCACCGTGTAGACCCAGACCCTTAAATTATTGGTGGAACAAGACGGTGATACTTTTGCAAAGGAGATGGATCCGTTTGTGACTGGCGTATGGCCCGATTTGTGGCAGCTTGCACATGGAAAGAGTCACGAGTACGGTTGATTTCGAATTTTTTTTGACTGGTGCTGGACAAAAACTATAAAATTAAAGCAAGGCTTGAGCTCAGAAAATTCTGGTGGCTGCTTCAAAGTTTTATAGAGAATTATCTAAGAACAGGGCAACTTGTGGATCTTGCACGGCTGGTGAATAAATTTATATAATAAGACTCAATTCCGATAGCTTCTACAGAGCGACAAAGTAAGGAACAAAAGTTTTGAAAACTCCTAGGGGCTCCAATCGCAATACCTCAACCGCAACCAGTAACATACCACAGAGAACAACAAGACAGGGGGCAAGTGAATGATTACGAAGTAACCGTGGCAACATATGGGTATGTCACGTGATGCGTCACGTGACAAAATTACAATCACGGTGCCTGAGAGAAGGTGGCCAGAACCACTGCGGCAGAGTCAGGGCTCCAGGCAGAGGAGCTAGTGTAGATCGCGTGGAAGCGGAATGAGAACGATCACGTGCGGCAGGCACGGTGTCCTGCATGGCAGCGGAGGAACCAGGCTGGCCCAGACAAGAACGATTGCAGGAAGCCACCGAAATTGAGGCCCAACCGGTCCAGGTTTTGGCAGTAGCGACACAGCACACACGGGGGACCCTGCGGGATCCGGCCGTCCGTCTTTCGCCGGCTCCACCACCCCAAAACCTCCCCGATCGCCCCCAAACCACCTCAACCAGCCCATCACCTACGTCACATCAATGTGTTTATCAATATTCCCAATCAGGAAATGATATTGCCCTTCCACATATTCCATTTACCCATGTACTTTACACACAGATGAAACTAGTCACTTCCTGGCCCACACCGCCCCGTATGCCCCTCCCCTTCCATGTATAAGTCTAGGCAAGGATCATGTGTTTGTGGTTAGTTGCGTTTGATATAAATAGTGCCAGATCCTGACGCTCTTTTTTTTTTATTTGTGTATTTCCTATCTATTAATAGTGTTGGGACATATAAATTAGTGGTGATCTGGACCAGTAAAAATATTGTCATCATTATCTAATACAGGTCTTCTCGTTCTCATATATATATAAGCTATCGATCTATCTATCTATCTATCTATATATATATATCTACAGTCACTGCATCTCATCAAAACTACCCACACACTCGCTACTATGACGCTGGCATCTATTCAACACATCAAGGACTCCTTCAAGAAGGCCAACCAAGACCACTTGTTGGAATACTTTGATCAGTTAACCGCCGAAGAACAGGCCAGTTTCATAAACCAGTTGGCCAAGATCGAAGACCCTCTGAAGTTGGTGGCCACCGTTGGCGATGCCATGAAGTTTTCCAGCTCCAACGCCGCCAACCGTTCCTTTGCCCAACTTCCCGTCCAACAAACCGCCTCCACCTTGGATCTTGATGCTGCCCAAAAGGAAAAGTGGCTTGATATCGGTTTGGAAGCTATTTCCAAAAACCAGGTAGGTATCATATTGATGGCCGGAGGTCAAGGTACCAGATTGGGCTCCAAGAACCCCAAGGGCTGTTTTGATATCAACTTGCCTTCTTCCAAGCCTATGTTCAGAATCCAAGCTGAAAAGATCTTGAGAGTCCAATTTTTGGCCAAAGAAAAGTTCAACTTGGAAAAATCCCCAAAATTATACTGGTACATCATGACAAGTGGTCCTACTAGAAAGACCACCGAAGAATTTTTCGAGTCCAATAACTACTTTGGCTTGGAAAACGACCAAATCATTCTCTTTGACCAAGGTACTTTACCATGTTTCAACTTGGACGGCTCCAAGATCTTACTTGAGGCCAAAAATAAATACAGCGAGTCCCCTGATGGTAATGGTGGGTTGTACAAGGCCATACAGACCAACGGTATCTTGGAGGATATGGTGTCCAAGGGCATAGAACATCTTCACATGTACTGTGTTGATAATGTGTTGGTGAAGGTGGCCGATCCACTTTTCATTGGATTTGCTATTGATAACAAGTTCGATTTGGCTACCAAAGTGGTCAGAAAGAGAGATGCAAGCGAAAAAGTGGGTTTGATTGTTTTGGATCAAGATATCAAGAAACCTTGTGTCATTGAATATAGTGAAATCACCCCGGAATTGGCCAACAAGACCGATCCTACCGACCCAAACAAATTGTATCTCAGAGCTGCCAATATTGTGAACCATTTTTACTCGGTTAATTTATTGAAGAACTTTATTCCAAAATGGACCTCTTCCCAAGAGTTCTTACCATTCCATATTGCGAAAAAGAAGATTGGTTCTTTAAAAAATGGTGAATTCATTACACCATCTGAACCAAATGGTATTAAATTAGAACAATTTATTTTTGATGTTTTCCCATCGGTTGATATAGAAAAGTTTGGTTGTTTGGAAGTTGATAGAAAGAGTGAATTTTCTCCATTGAAGAATGCCGATGGGTCTCCAAACGATACTCCTACCAGCTGTAGAAGAGATTACCTTGAGTTAGGTACCAAGTGGATCAAAGAAAATGGTGGTATCCTTGAAAATGAAACAGACTTGGTTGAAGTTAGCTCTTTGACTTCGTATGCTGGTGAAGGTTTGGAATTTGTTAAGGGTAAGGTTTTTAAAAATGGTGATAAGATCTAGAATGTCACTAGAATCAGGTACTGATTCGTTAATATTTAATACGATTGCATTTATGATTTTATACATCATCGAATAGACGTAGATGAAATCAGCATATGTAGAAGAACAAGTCGTCAACAGAGAATAAAAGCGTACGTGAAAAAGAATCAAAGGTAATGACTAGTATATTCATGATCTAGATAACTGTAATAGTACCAATCAGGAAGGTAGATGTATCACTAAATGGGTTGCTGGGAGGAGGAATACTTCTTCTAGTGGTGGTTGTAGTGGAAGAAGTTTTAGATGAAGATGTTGATGAAATAGAAGTGGTTTCTGGAGCAGAAGATGGAGGAGAAGGAGCAGGAGAAGGTGAAACAGGAGAAGGTGAAGCAGGAGCAGCAGATGATGAAGTCGAAGATGGAGGAGCAGGGGATGGTGAAGCAGGAGATGGTGAAGCAGGAGATGATGGAGCCGAAGATGGAGGAGCAGGAGAAGGTGAAGCAGGAGATGGCGAAGCCGGAGAAGGTGAAGCCGGAGAAGGTGAAGCCGGAGATGGTGAAGCAGGAGATGGTGAAGCAGAAGATGGTGGAGCCGAAGATGGTGGAGCAGGCTCTGGACTGGTGAACACAGAAGTCAAGGTCGAAGGAGCAAAGGAACTAGTTGCGGCAACACTTGCACTTGAAGAAGCTGGAGTAACTGGCCTTGGGATACAAGCTCTTTTTCCATTCTTCATGAACAATTTGGGAGAGGCAGGTCCTACCACTTCTGAGGCACCAATCAGAAAAGCGAGGGTTAAAGCAGCAATGTTGAACAACATGATGAGTAGGTTTGTATCTTGAAGAGTACAAAGGAATACTACGCCCTTTTATATTGATCTGGTTTTATACTCTTATCATCTGGTCAGACTGTTTACATGTTTTGGAGGGCTAATGATTATTGCAGCTAGTGACAGAAAATGGTTGCAACTATTGCCCGATTGGGATGTCGCAAAGATACCTGGCACCGCTGAGATGCCACAACCAACACAACTTGAAATCCGAGTATTATATGAGGTAGATATTATATAGAACCGTACCGACAAGATAATATTATTTGACAGGCGATGTGGTATCGCATTGTGGCCTACAAATTCGGTGGTGTTTATAAAACGAGTATTATTTGTGTATAGTCTAGTCCACTTGGCAATACCATGCAAGAGGCACTTCATTTGGACACCACAATTAATCTCATACTTCCAGAACCATGTCACCAACCTCTCCTGGGACAATCCTAGAAAAAGAAACCAATGCAATTATTAAGGTCTAGCCAACTATTGGTTGGTCCCAGGTTTCAGGTTTTCGTTTTTATTTTGCCAGTTCCATGTAACGTTCACTGGAGTCAAAAATTCATGTATTACACTATATCATTATCAACCAAGTGGGATAAGTACCCTATCTTTAAAACAAACAATTTAAAACAAATGGCGTGCTTGTGGTCCACACAAACATCCAACTTTCTTGAGGATCGATGAAGGATTTCACTTGGCATTCATTCCGTCAAGAACGATGCCCATTTGTTACCTTCGGTGGAAGAATTAGTTTCCACTGCCTCCAGACTTGTGGAACTCACCTTGGCTGTCACCATTGACGTATTTTCCGTGAGCTTCATACCCGTATGAACCAGTGAAGAAAATCACCAACAAGACCACAGCACCAATAGTGACGTTTCTGATCAACTTGTAGTGCTTGTGTTGGGTGATTGAAGTTGTGTTGAAGTCGTTAAAGTCTTGCTTCATTTTGCTGTGTAGAATGGAGAATAGAGATTTCTTCTACACCAGCTTTATGCTGTCCTTTTGTATTAATGAAGTTTGCTGGTCGCGCCTGTGAAATTCTATTGTTCCTATTGTTTAAAGAGTTGGATGCGTGGCTAAAACCACCCTTTCTTTAACAAAGAAACTTCCTTTCAGATGGGGGATTTTGGGGCGGGTGACGGGCGAATGTTCGTACCTTTTGGGCAATAATAACTGCCTTTACCTGACCACAATTACCTCGTGAACCAGCCTAGTGCAAGCCTCGAGTTAGCCTCGGCCCGTGCCATGTTTTTACAGAAGATCTAATAGAGTGCCAAATTTGTTGGTGCGGAATCTGGCAAAACTAGAGTTTTAATGGGGAGATTATACATCCACAGTAGTCTAAATATATCCGTGGCGTCGCAGCAACATATCCGTATTGGACTGTTCTAGTGCACTACTGGTACTAGGAGTAGGTTATATCATAGATGTAGGTTATATACCGAGTTAGAAGTTTCTTTGCGACTGAGCACCTTCTAGAAACGAAAGGTGACTAAGCTTTTTTCTCTATACTGGAGTTCCATTATTGAGATGAATGTTGGACTGGCAATCTTGACTTTTGTGTAGGTTGGTTTTGTAGGTTCTGTAGGTTTAGTTGGTTTGGTTGGTTTGTTTGGAAACTTGAATTGTACCTCTACCCAACCTGTCCATTCTGAAATTTTCATATATCTTATGAACCGTAGTATCTTTCAAATCTTGTAGATGAGATCCAAATAGAACCTCCTTTAGGCTAGAAAAGTCACAAATCTCCTCATTTTCAATATCGATATTGGCCCATTTGGTGCTTCTGTGCTTGAAGTCCTCACTATTGGAGCTAATGATAGTAAATGGAATTTTCTCTTGCAATGATTGCAAAAACTCACGTTCACACGTTTCCACTGCATCGATATCTTCCAAGAAATCAAATACTCGGATTCCATTCTCCTTGATAGATTGAGTGATGAGGGCACGATTGAGACGTCGTTCATCGTCATTGAGGATAT
Organism: Suhomyces bribrorum; assembly: GCA_030561385.1. Taxonomy (NCBI): domain Eukaryota; kingdom Fungi; phylum Ascomycota; class Pichiomycetes; order Serinales; family Debaryomycetaceae; genus Suhomyces; species Suhomyces bribrorum. The sequence goes on along the minus strand of JAKTXG010000154.1, from coordinate 11,259 downwards.
CTGCCTTCGACAACACAGGAATAAGGTTAACTCTGCCACTGAGTTTCTTCATACAAGCAATATCGAGTTCAGTAAGGCTATAGTTAGTATTTCTAGGATAAAACTCAGTCCCATATATGAAAAATTACTTACCCTCTTCCAGTGGGCCTAATAAAATACAATGCAATATGTATCCTTCGATCAGCAATATGTGGATTACGATCAATTTTGAGCTCTTCATCGAGTATATCTTCGAACGCCCTTTCGATCAAACCGATTAGTTCCACAACGTTGTGCTTATTTTCCAAATTGAAACCATAGTTTCTAGTTATCCAAGTGTGGAGATAGATGGGAACAGACCCATCTTCATGAATACCTGCGGTTAGTATAATTCAGGAGAGAACATGCGTTGATCAATACTTACTGATTCTTCCACTGTCGATGACAAAATCGCTATGATCTAAATAATCATTTGAGTAATGGTTTTTTTTGCAGAGAGTATTCACAAAGGTTCTTTTACCAGTTCCGTTCTCTCCTATTACCAACATGTTGAGGTTGACCCCTCGTTTTGCCAATTTGAGGTGCCTTATATGCTCAGACGTTAACTAGAATTAGTATGCTATGAACGGATGGAACTTCAATGGAATTCCTCGAGATACACTGGTTCTCATTCTCTGAAATCGACTCATCCTAGTACTTGTTAAACGTACGTTTGTTTTCTTGTTCATTGGAAGAATTTGATGATAGCGTCAATTGCAAACAAGGTTGCAAAATTTGGGTGCAAAAATGAATGCGAAAATTGATACACACCAACACTGGGTGCCCAATCATTTATATAAACTAAAACGTGCTAGGATTATAAAACTACAGAGCCTAATTACCGAAGTTACGTTTTGCTATTTATTTATTAAATACAGTGTCGTTTGCACACCATGCAAAGCTTCGACAGTCATTCTAAACTAATTTAGACAACCAATCTATCCATTTCTTCTACTGTAAAGTCCAACATATAACTTTGCTCAATCAAGTCGTCCAATCTGGTGAAATGACGTTCGTTATAAGGAACAATTGCATCTATAATCTTGACCAAGCCCTTGATTTCAATCAATCTGGCTGGTGGGAACCGCTCCATGATGACTCCAAGTAATCTCTGACTGATTTCAAAGAACTTGAAGTTGATATTCCAGTCTCTAATCTTCTTGAATAAGCTGACCAACTGGTCATCTTCCAATTGAGAAATAGTGTTTTCCAAAACCACAGATCCGATAGCTGAATCTGGGTCTTCATTTTGTTCGATACATGACTTGAGAACATTGTACATCCTCATGGAATGGTCGAGGGTCAATGCCAACAAGAATGCATTAGACCAGTCGTTATTTTGAATGTAATTCGACAACGTTTGTTCCTGTTCGATTTTCAATTTGTCTTGTTGTTCCTTAAGTCTCAATTCTTCTTCGGTATTATCTTCCCATTGAATGATCTTTCCGTCAGCATCAGCACTGATGAAATGCTCACCTTCATCTTTGATGTCAAGGGCCCAGATCCGGTTATCATGCTTGTCAAAAGTCTTTAAGCACTCACCAGATTTAAAGTCCCAGATCTTGATCAACCCATCGGCACCACTTGATATGACCTGAGGACTGATTCTATTGAAGAACTTGACTCTTTGAATCGAGTTGGTGTGGCCCTCGAATGTCTTGACACAGGTGAAATCATTTAAGGACCATACCTTGATGGTCTTGTCACCACTACCGGTGACTATGTACTTGTCGTATTTGTAGAAGTTGATATCCCATAAACCTCTCTTGTGACCCTTCAAGATCCCCACTGTTTCTCCGGTTTGAGTGTCCCAAACCTTGGCCATTTTATCGTAAGAAGCACTGGCAAAAAATTGGTCATTGGGAGAAATATCAATCGAATTAATATCTTTTTCATGGGCTCTTCTTGTATATTCTGAGGTTTTGACTGTGGTATTTGCAACGGCAGGAATTTTCCATTTTTTAACCGTGAGATCAGAAGAGCCAGAGATCACAAACTCGGGGTGGTCTTTGGCTTTACTTAAGCTCACTGCTGTCACCGAACCGGCATGTCCATGGAACACAGTATGATGTTTGAAGTCCTCTTCGTCGTCATCCCATTTCCAGAGCCTTATTTCGTTATCCTTGGACCCAGTGACTAGCCATTTTCCATCGTTGGAAACGTCGATGGCATTGAGAATATCCTTGTGACCTTCGTAGAGCTTCAATTCTAGTGGCCGAGTAGGATCTATTATTCTTAACGAAGGGGAGTTTGTGGCCAAACCAATCAAGTTTTTGTTGGGCCCGATATATTTGAGATCAGCAATGATACCTTGGTTACCAGCCAATCTGTTGGTGATGGGAATTTCGATATTTCCAAGATCAAGACCATGGAATTGCGAAAGGTCAAGCTCCACCAAAGTTTGGTCACTAATGACCAAATAAATCATATTGGAATCTAACTTTATCACATCAATAATCATCAATTCTTCATTAGTTTCGTATGGAGTGGGTGAAGCAGCAAGCTGTTTCCCTGTAGAAACATCCCATAATCTGAGCATATTCGAAGACCCAGCGGTGTAGAAATATTGGTTGGACTCCAAAGAAATGAAACCAGAATTTTCAATTTGTTCTTTGATATGAAAGGTATTTATTGGCTTGAAACTGGGTGCTTTATAGATAATCACCACGTTGTCTCTACCACCAGTGATCAAAAGCTGTCCGGTAGCGTCGAAACCAAGACCTCTGACGGCAGAAGTGTGCTCGTTGATGGTGTGGGTGGCTTTTCTCTTGACCAAGTCCCAGATTTTCACTGTTCCCATAATATCACCACTTGCCAATCTCCATTCGGTGGAGTTCAAGGCTCCATAAAATGCCAACGAACATAAAGTGGTTCCGTGCCCCTTCAAAGAATGAGTGACGTAACCACCTTCGATGTCCCAAATGGTGACACTTCCATCAGACCCTCCAAATGCAAATAATGACGAGGTACTATCAACGGTAGAGATATAAACTGGCGACGAGAGCTTGAAGCTCTTGGTGAATATTCCTTCTTCCAAATCAAAAATTCGTAACTGCTGTGATTGCGATAAAACCGCAAGCTTGGTTCCGTCGGGTGTAAGCACCAAACTGGTTATTGATTCGCCATCACCTTCGATTCGATGAATGATTTCGTTGGTGATGAGATTGGTTATTATGACGTCTTCGTTGACGGGAGTGGCGAGGATGTCGCCCGCAGAGGAAATGGAAGCCGAGGTTCCCCCTATATAAAAAGGCTCTATGTCTGTGTTCTTGAAGGTCGACTTAAGATCCATGTTGGTGTAGTGACTAGGAAACTAGCAGTGATTTTTCACTTTGAGATGAGATGATGAGGTCACGTGACCAAAGACCCACGACAGCCAATGTGAGTTTTGGGGGCCGTTTTGGGGTCGTTTCAGGGGGAGTAGCTGGTCCCTGACCTTGATATAGAGGCTCTGGGGGCAATTGTAGTTTTTCTGGTTTAGTTGGGGTGTTCCAGTGTGGTGAAGTAGTTGTCAAATCCATGTCTATTAAATGTCGCGACATGACCAGGCCCCATACTTCATTTTAGAGGTGGAAATTCCCAATAGCATGGCTACTGGCTCTAGAAACTGCTACAGTAAGTGTGAAAAGCCTATAACTATTTTTCATTTGCTAAAATATCGCTTAAATTTATCAAAACTGGTACCAATTGGTATTAACTTTGCTTTAGTAGAAGGTTGTATGCAATTTCAAGACACATGATAATTGTAATTCTAACACCTCGTGTGATCTCGATAGTCCAAGTCTGCAATATCCAGCTCTTCTCGCTGTTATAAGTCATGGCATATATTGGTCCAGTATATGCTACTCTATCTCAAGTCTATTTTATTCTCAGACAATGTATTTACAAGAAATTTCTGGCCACAAAAGAAGACATCAAACGTAACTGAGGCACAATTCATGTAATTCTAGGGCTTATATGTCAGTATGCGGTACATCTAGCCCTAAAGATTTGGCGGTATTTTGCATATACACCTCCAAATAATCCTCAAGACCTTTACCCTTCCCTCCATAACGATCCCCCCACAAATACTGTCTTACTCTAAAGCCATAGAAAATGATGCTACTTATAAATAAGGCAGCACTGATGCGAACATAGTCTATGTAATCAAATAACAGGGACCTTTCAATGATCAATGCGTTTATCAGCTCCTTGGTGAATAAATTGATCCGGTTCACTGGCGAGCCATATGCTTGGTTCAAGTTTTGAATCATCCTCATGGTTCTAGAAATGAAAATCAATTCTTGGGGAAATATACTTTCATCCCCAATAAAATTCTTGAACAATTCATGCATATCTCTTTTATCTTTATTAATATCAGTTGGTTCATAAGGTTGGAGTTGAGTCATCGAAGCAAAAAGTTCAGGAGAGTTTATTCCCCATTTACCGGCGATCTTTGCTATTTCCTTAGTTTTGACAGTAAAAATATATGTCCAAAGTTGGGCATATTCTTTTCTAAAGTTTTCATCCAACTCAATGTACAATCCATGATCCAAAATTACCAATTGCTGCTTCTTATGTTGATCCAATCTTGCCAAAAGGTTCCCGGGATGGGGATCGGAATGAACAAAGCCGTATTTGAAAATTTGCTTACCAAAGATTTGGATGTATTGGGTCATGATGACTCTAAGGTCAAACCCAGATTCTATCAAAGTATCTTTATCAGACAACGACACACCATTGATCCACTCAGTGATCAACACCTGTTTTGTTCTATATTGGGGATATGAGTGTGGCACATAAATGTTGATTTTGTTTAAGGTGGGATCGTCATTGATCATTTGTTCCAAGCGCATGGAATTATTCATTTCTTGGTCGAAATCAGTTTCCTTCATTAACTGATCGGAAATATACTTTGAAAACATACTCAAGGGAAGATCAAACACTTTTTCGTAGATCTTGGAAATAAATTGGTATACCAATAAATCCACTACAATCTGATTGCTGATATACGCATGTTGCACTTTCACGGCAACGTCTGTACCATCTTTCAAAGTGGCCTTGTGAACCTGTGCGATCGAGGCACTGGCTATAGGATCATGGTCTATGGTGGCAAAGATGTCGGACTCATAGTTGGGTCCGTAGTTCTTCTTCAAGGTCTTATCGATATGGTGCCAGGGATCGGAAGGGGCATCATCATACAACTTAGGGAACTTTTCTTGATATGCAAGGGGAAGAATGGTTCCCTGGTTCGCAATTGCTTGTCCAAGCTTGATATAAAGACCTTTGTTGACCGTCAAAAGATCCAATAATGCTTGGGAAGTGATTTCATGAAGCTCCTTAAGGTCACGGTTCTGTGGATTCAATGAATACTGATATGCGATCCAAAGAGTAACGTAAATGGCGCGGACTGACCTGCTCAAGAGTGACGAATAGGCGTATTTGTCCACCAAGTAGACGGTTCCTCCTAGAACCACCACAATGGCGGCTCGTTCAAGATACTTGAGTGGTTTTGGAGGGGCTCTGGAGCCGGTGGATTCACGGCCAGCGCCGGACCCGCGGGGTTTGGCGTCGCGGACTCTTGTGCCACTGGTGAAGGTTCTTCCCACTGTCCAGCGGCAAATCTGATTGACTTGTGGGGTTGGGTGGGTGGCAACGTAGGGCCGAGAAACCGCCGGAACTGAGGCTCGGGAAAAAACGGGAGGGCGCCGGAGCATCCGGGCCTGGCGTAATAAAAGCATGCTCTCGCCTACCAGTCTAAAGATCAAGGTTGGGGAGGAGGCACGGCAGTGAATGGTTGCTAAAGACGTCAAAACGTCTGAGGTCACGCGACGCATCAGGTGACCAAATCGCATCAGGTGACTGGTCACGTGACCAGTACCATCACCATTTTCGCTGTTATTGGCCAACTTGAACCGTCATAATTAAGATGCTTGGATTAACCAGACAAATCGTCAGAGTGGGACTCCGTGGATACTCCACGGCTGCGCCAGCCGTGCCTGCTGCGCCCAGAAAAGTCGGTGCCTTCAGAGGCGGCTTCTTGGGGTTCTTGCTTGGGGTCACCACCACAGGAGTTGGATCGTACTACTACTTGATTGACGAGTACAAAGTGGCCAACAACGTGATTGTTGCGGACGTAGTTGCGTTGCAGAACTCCATCAACAATTTGGAGAAGCACGTGAAGTCATCGGAGTCCAAGAAGTGAGACCACGGTACTAGTGGTGGTGATATTCCAGTGGACCAATGGAAAGTGGTGGACCGGAACGTCAAGCTGTTGCTTGTTCCGGCTCTGCTACTAGTGATGGAAAGTGTATCTATTTAGTGTAATATACAAGATGCAATATATACAATTGTAGTCACCGGAGAGATCCAGTGGATATCCAAGGCAGGGACCTTGAAAAAGGGTCTGGTGGTCTGATGGTCCGATGGTGGCTATTAAAGCCTATTGGAGCCTATTGGAGCTTTTTAGGGACCCATTGAGGGCCATTGGACCGGGAAAATTGCCTATTAAAGGTCAATTGGTAGAGATGGGCCCCTTGGATGGGCCAATTGAAAGAAGACCTACATCATAACCTGGCAATAAAAGCCCTCACGTCGTCCACCAACTGTTGCAACTCCGGCTTGCCAATGCTGTCCAAATCACCAACGAAATTGGCCTCCACCTTTCGTCCTCCCAAGGAGCCACCCTCCATGATGTTGAACTGGATCAACCGGCCGTTCCACGAGAAGTTCATCTGTCTTATATACCACAAATTGATGTAGTTATACCTGACAGTCTCACCATTAATGTTCAAATCCACATGTGAAGGAATGGACGTGGGAGCCTTTCCGCTGAAATCGAGCTTGGCTTCGCGGAGAAACTCGTTCATCCCGGGCTGTGACTGGAATCTTGAGTACCGGGAGGTGGTGGCATTCAAGATATCACTCAACGAGGTTTCGGGGACGTCTTCTGTCTCCATTTCCTCCAATAAATTGCCCGATAATTGACAGGTAATCTTCATATCGGATTTGCTGTTGGGCATGGCCACGTAGTAGTTATTTTCTCCTTCTACAGTGACCAAGTTCATGGTATCGATATTGGGCTTGGACTTTTCGTTGAGGTCCACCCAGAGTTCTACTGGTGGATACTTCATCTGGCTTTCAACATCCACCTCGTTGGAGTCGACAAAAGGCGATGGCATGAACTTCAACTGGATCACGTACGAATTGGGGTCATTATTCAAGAAATGGTTCATATCCGTCACTGAAAGCTCGGGAAATTCGTATGCTGGGAGCGATAAAACCGAATCGTTGACCAAGGGAATGTTGGAATTGAACTCGATCTCAGTTTCCTGGGCCTGAATATTTGCCGGTGGTGCCAGTGGTACGAAATCTCCTTCGTTGGATTCACCTTGGTAAAGAATATCTCCCAAGGTAACGGTGAAAATCGGACGGTTATGTTTGGACTCCTCGAGCCCTTTGAGGTTCGACCGATACGAAAAGTCGGTGATTTCTGCGTGTATCAGGTCGATGTCTATGTTTTCTATGGTGGTGGTTGGGGGGTTGGAGGTATGGTTGGTGGGTTGTTGAGCTTCTAAGTTGGCAGTGTCGGTAGTTTCAAGAATGCCTAATTCGCCCAACATTTTCCAGCTTTGGTCCTCCAATTTGGTGTCTGATCTCTCTTGAGGAAGAGCCTTTGCCTGTTCGACTTCGGTCTCAAACGACAATCTCTCTTTGCTCAATGCCTTGTCGGAATACCTATGTAAATCGTTCAAAAACGATATATTGCTGATATCTTGATGGTGAGGCTTTTTGAGAAGGAACAAGTTCTTATTTCTACTGTTCCACTTCAAGGAATCGTCGTCTTTGAAAGGGGTGAACGAGTACGTAGAGGATGGAACCATAAGTCGTTCCTTTAAATGCTGATTATAGTTCAAGAGCCATAACATAAGACGTTTGGACCGCTTGATCTGGTTATTGTTCAAGGTGGTAAGCTCATATACATCTTTTTCCAAGTGATTGAAATATACTTCGGTATTTGCACCAAGGTTTCGTAAGGAAAAATCGTCATATTTCTTCATAAAAAATTGTTTGATCACCGAAAGATCTACTGTTTCCTTGTGGGTGTTGTTCAAGATCGAATTGAGAATAATCTCGGCGTTGGTGACTTGGTTGGAGGTTCCTTGGAATACCATACGGTCGTTTTCTTTGTTGAAAGATATATTTATCCCTGCTCTTTGTAAATATTTGATGATGAACCCGTTTTCGGAAAGTAGCAAGAACAATTGGATTTGATTCAATTTCACACTCTTTTGCACCAAAAGATCCTCTACCGAAACCTCGCCCGAGGCTCGTACTTTCCAAATATTACCAATGATTCTCTCTGCCAAAGCGGATTTGGTGCCACTGTTGGACCGTTTATATGCGGCAAATTCCGGCTCCTTGTATCTGTCATTCAAGTATTTGGCCAACTGCGAGTGTTTGAATGCATCCACCAAGTCTTGCTTGAGTTGATCGTATTTGATTTGACTAAGTTTGGTACCAGCAGGTTTGAAGTTCTCTATTGATACTGATGAAGATGGCATTTGGACCGATTCCACCGACTCGGGCACAGAATATATATCGGAGCTGGCTATGGAAAACGGCTCTTTCTTCTCGCCTCTTGATGAGGTTTCTAAATCCTTTACAAACTGGTTGAATCGTCTGTCTTTGAATTCATTGGGGTTCAAAAATATCTGTTTCTTGGTACGAGTCGATTCGGGAGTCGCGAGCGACGACGTGTCTTTAAGCTGGTCCAAGATCACCGAGGGGATCACCGATTTATACCCTAGGCTCGGGGTGGAGGAAAGGGCCCGGATAAACGATGGCCTGGGTTTTATTCGAGATAGCATTAGGGCACTTGTTTAAGTAGGTGGGGTGGAATATCGACCGGCAAGGTGTGAAAAATCGATTCTTCAGCTGGGACCTCTTGAAACTGCAGTCCAGTACTTCGATGGTATTCGCTAGTGTATGCTAACGTGGTGACTTATCACTGTATGGTGGTTAAAGCACAGATTTTTAGGTCATCGTGGTCACGTGCGCTGCTTGTGACTATAGAGGGGAAAAATGGGGGGGGGGGGGGGGTGTTATGAGAAGGGCCAGGGGAATTGGATGGAGAACCGAGACGGGTGCGGCCTTAGATGGTGTTGTGGCTAATCAATGCTTTTTTTTTGGGCAGTTTTTTGGGAGTTTTTTGGGAGTTTTTTGGGGAGTTTTGGAACCATAAATTCATGTTTCTTTTTGTATTATTGGTTATCGATCAAGACTAATATTAATTCTATAGTTTACGGTGTTTGGAATATCCCAAAGCTACAGGGACTGCTTTTTGTGGTGCTTCAATAGGTGGTACCCTATTAATTCACGATAAAGGTGATAAAGAAACGGCTTCTTCAATTCGGTTGTGCTTTGAAAACGAGCTTTTTGATTAGATGGTTTCATATTAATTATTGATATCAATAGTTCTAATTTTCGTTACTTCCAAGATATTCGTTTATTTTGAAATTTACTGGCACCAGAATTTGAATCATAATTGATATGTTGGAGCAGACACCAGTGTCATTGCTCTGTGTATCACATTAACTGTTTAGAGATGATATAATGTTGTTTTATTGACTTGTTTAATTTTTTACAATTTTAGAATAATCAGGACTATATCAGTGAGTTGGATATAATTAAATATATATAGTGAGTCCTTGGACACTTATAGAGTATTGGGTGAATTGGCGGATTGTTCTGGATGTTTGAAAATGCTGGGGGTCGCCCATAAGTGGAACAAGAATAAAACAGCAACAGCAAAGCAAAAAAGACCACGCGAAAGGTATCTCCATAGTATGTAATATTCTAGTATTTTTGGTTGCCTCAAAGTGCAACATTGAGCTTAACGGCAATATTTGAGGATGGTCTCGCTTACATTGACCATAACATAAATGGGCCGATTAGATATGAGCCTGGAAAGTTCAAATGAAACCATACTATATAGAGGCTCAACTAGAGAGGCTCCAAGAGAGGCTCCAATATAGCGGTTCCAACTTCCTTCATACTAGAATTACCCCATGAGTCTCCTCGCTTATTACTCCTTCTTGGACTTGAGCTCCGAGAAGCAAGAGCTGCAAAAAGCAGCACATCACGTGATCTGACATTTCTACCACACACACCGTTCGGCATTATTTGGTTAGGGTTAAGACCATAAGTACCGAGGCCAAGAGTCCGGGGGCTGAGAGTCTGGGGCTGAGAGTCCGGGTGGCCAAGAGTCTGGGAAAGGGACCCCAAAGAAGTGTTTGTTGAAAGAGGCTCCAAGTAAATTTTGGGACCGGTGTATGCAGTACGAGGGCCCCGGTTGTTGGCTCGAATGAGCCGAATTCGGAAGTGGTTTAATCTAGTTGTGTACATAATATGCCCTACTGTTTCCGAGAGAGAGGGCGAGCGGGAACCGAACTCCCAATGGCCCCTGAATACCACCTCCAGGCTCTTCTAATGGTGTATCTTACTACAGTTCCAAGACACTGGTCGTGCTCCTACCGTTTTTACTTGCCTTGTAACTAGTTGGGGAGATGGTGCTGGAGTGGTAGCCGTGGTTAACCGGCGGTGGATACCTTATTGGCCCTGCTACCTTAAGCAGTCTACTCATAACAGATCGCCGTGCGTTAAGCGTAGGTGATACCGAAAGCTTAGTCAGCATTATGACTCTGAGAACTGAGGGCTGAGGGGACGCAGAGCCACAACCACCAACTCCCCCTATTAACCGAACTGATGGACTGGTGATGGCAAATGACGGAACCATGGATCCGGGTAAGGGCTGCTCCTACCTGGTGCCCCATTATCACTAACTATAGGCTACACTATCTGTCACTATCTGTACACTATGATAAGGCTAATTAGTGATACATAAATATGTATTAGTGTTAGTTAGTATGTACTGTTTTTTGAGTCGCTTCGGTGTCACTTACTCACACGGGTTGCCCGAGATCTCGCTACATAGTGACCTCGCTAGCTGACACCTTTTTTCTTGTGGGTCGCAAAACATGAACCCCTCCCCTAATCGGTGAGGTGCGCTCGCTTAGGTTTACTCCGATACTTATCGCTAGTGACAGCCCGAGATCGTGCGGAGTCACATCCCCCATCGGTAAGTGTAACAGAGATGACTGGCTGCCATCTATATAAAGAGGCTGCCATTTCCCCTGTAGTTCTATATTTTTATTACAAGCACATTTCTTCCCCCCCGCCCCCCTCTCTCCCCCCTCCCTT
>JAKTXG010000153.1:0-12704 GCA_030561385.1 Suhomyces bribrorum | reverse complement strand
GTGATAAGTGGGGGGGGGGGGGGGGGGGGGGGGGGGGTGAGGTAGATAGTAGACGCGACAATGGCTGCAAATTGCATCAACCAACAAAAGTGAGCAACACCACCAGTACCTGATTGGTGGTAAATGTTGGACGGCGATGTGATTTAGCAAAGAGCCATTAGCACACCAGTCTCGGGGCACCAGCCTCATGATGGTGCTATCGTAGGTTCGAACAAGTGTCTCTTGGTACCAATATACCACAGCCAAGCTGGTACACGAAGGAGACCATTAAACGTAGAAAGCCACGAACATCAACAAGCCCAGCACGTTTGGAGATGGTTCTAGCCCATGATACGAAGCGCGAGCTCCACACTGGCAAATGTTCCCGCACTAGCAGGGGTGGCTCTCAACAAACAAGGGACGATTCCTCTCCAGAACCCCCTTAAGCCATGGGAGCGATAAATGTGCTTTGTTGCGTTGATGATACTTCCGTTGATTTTGGAGTTGGGACCGAACGGTTCGCTCTGGATATTCGACTTGATCACATCGATGGGGTATGATGAGAGCCATAATGCATTCCCAGCCAAGGCACCACTGGCAAGTAGTTCAGGAGTAATGATGTCGTTACGAGACTTGTAATGATGATACTCCATGCAGAGCTGGATTAACGATTCGTAGGTCAAGAACCATACTCCATAGGCTTGCATTTCACGTACCAAAGTGATTCCAAACCCACGATAAATCCCGTTTACTAGGCCCTGGTTACGATAGATGGATTTGACGGTTTCTACCAACGAACTGGACGTAGAAGAAGTATTGGATTGACTCAAGATACGAAGTTGTTCCACCGGCGCTGTAACTGGTGTGTTCACCAAGCCTGCCACTGCTCCTGCTATGTACGTTTGGGGCCAAAGGTTGAGCTCCTTGGTACGGTTACGGTTCAAGATTTGTCTTCTGGCCTCGTGAAATCCATAGAATTGAAGCGATACACACACACCCACACCAAATATGGGTGCCAAAGTGCCCTTATAGAATGCAAGCAATCCTTCGTTCTTGATGACATGCTTGATAACCGAGATCGATGACGTCTCATTGGAGGTTTGCAATCTAATCTTGACTAGATCGGCCGGTTGGCCAATCAACACCTGCGTGGCTCCTCCAATGAAGCCAGCAGCAACATCCTTGGCCTTTCTGGAAATAGAGTTGTCGATAGCAGGGGAGTCGGACATCAGGGAGTAATGGCAATGGCTAGAAACACCAATTCGTTTAGTAGCTTCTTCAACAGGGTAAAGTGGCTATTGCACCAAGTCACGTGACAAAGTCTGCAACCATATACTATACTGGTTGGAACCGTCGTGTGGCGTGGTACAGCTAACTACTACACTGTAGTAGGACGATTCATTGAGTCAACCTTTTGATGGTTTTTAACTTTAATATTTTTTATGGGAGTTTTTTTGCTATTTTTTTACAAAAAGTAAAAAGATCTCGAAGAAAGGATCACTGAAACAGGACCAACGAAATCAGTTGGGACTTGCACAAATGAAAGCCAAATAATTCTCCAGTTGACTCATTGGAAGAAAAACGATCCTGTCTGTTGAATTTTTCTACTATGAATTAGCAAGAACATTATTAATCTATCGAATTTGAGGACCCTGACCCACTTGTTCAAGTACAAACTCCACAAACTGTTGATCAAAAAGCTGCAAAAATCCAATTTTGCACCTATTGGAAAATCGACTAATTCAAATTCCCCAGCCCCGATGATCGTCTTTCAAAATATCCAAAACTGTCCACAAGAGTGAACAGAAGGCATTTTTTCAAATACTACAATGAACTAGTTGCCCACAATGTGCCCCACAATTAGCAAAAAACATTTTATTTATCGGATATCGGAACCCCCCACCCGAATCTGGGGCAAGACTGAATGATCCTGTCAATAATAAGCTCTAATCGCACACACTTCTCCGCATCACAAATACCATAAAGAAGACGTTACAAACTTTAGCGAGGCATTACTAATTTTACGATTGCATTACGTAAAAACAACCCCATGCCATTTTATTTTGTAACATCATTAACCTTGCTGAACGTCAAGGCCAGCTATCGAGCAAACGGATTGGACGTGTAAGATGGTCTATGCTGATGTACCAGTGAGCCTATTTTTTTTTTTACAACTTCGCTATTGAAGAAAGAATTATGTAGAGATAGTTGAAAAAAAATTGACAGTTTTTTGGTTATGAATGTTGAAGATAACCAACATCTTTCAAAAACAGAGGAGATACGGGCTCAAAAAACTTCGAAAATTTCTAGGATTACAAATAAGTCTTCCACCTATATAAGGCTGCGAAATAAGGTGAAATTTCCAGTTTCATCATTAAACTATGCCCAAACCTTTGCAAATAGCCCCATTGAAAGACTCAGTATTATTCAAGCCCATTAAAGTGGGAAATGCTACTTTGAGTAATCGGATAGTTCACCTTCCTACTACTCGTTATCGTGCATTGGATGACCATACACCATCAAATTTGCAATTGAAATATTATGGAGACCGGTCCAAATACCCTGGAACCCTTTTAACAACTGAAGGAACTTTCCCTTCTGCAAGACTAGGAGGACAAGCCAAAGTGCCTGGAATTTTTAATGATTCTCATGTTAAATCATGGAAGAAAATCACCGATGCTGTCCATGCCAACAAGTCGTTCATTAGTGCCCAACTTTGGCCGTTAGGAAGAGCTGCTGATCCCGAATTCCTTAAATCCAGGGACCTTCCATATACCTCTGCCTCCGATGTATATGCCAGTGAAGGTGCTAAGGAAAAAGCGTTGAAAGCTGGCAACCCATTGAGGCCTTTGACCGAAGAAGAAATTCACCAGATCATTTATGAGGAAATTCCATTGGCAGCTAAAAGATCAGTCGAAGCAGGATTCGACTTTATCGAGCTCCATGGTGCTAACGGATACTTGATTGAACAGTTTTTACGTCCATCTATTAATAAGAGAACCGATGCTTATGGTGGGTCCATTGAGAAGAGAGCTCGTTTTGCCCTTGAGTTAGTGGATGAAGTTTTTAAGGTCGTTGACTCAAGTAAGGTTGCTATTCGTTTGTCACCATGGAACCTGAGTACTGCCAAAGATGAAATTCACACCATTGCAACTTATTCGTATGTTCTCTCTGAATTACAAAAAAGAGCTGAAAACGGCAAGGAACTTGCATATGTATCTCTTGCAACTCCACAATTTAAGGGTGACATCCACGAAACCAGCTATGCCAATTATTTTGGATCTCAAATCTGGAAGGGTAAAATTATTAAGGGAGGTAACTACTCGCTTGATCAACTTAATTTGGAACAAGTTGTCAAGGATGTTGGGGCCGACGATCGGACCCTTGGTGGTTTTGGTAAATATTTCATCTCCAACCCAGATTTGGTTGTCAAGCTTAGAGATGGTCTTCCTTTGACTTCTTACGATTTCCAAACCCTCTTTGGGCACACCAACAAGGGTTACAACACGTATCCATTTGCTGGCAAAGAAACCAATCTTAGAGCCGATGAGGAAGACAGCGGCGCCGCTCCAATAGAATAGACCATCGGCCATTGATATATAAATCCAAATATATAGACACGAAAGCAATACATATAATTTAGAATACCACACAAATTATATGGGCTAAAAATCGAAAGGAGCCAAATTCATCTGCCTCTCCAGATGCAAAAATCTCCTAGAATTGTAGTCTAAAAATCTTGAAAGGTATAATTAAATAGCTCGTAAATATTCTAAAAAGAATTAATTAATAACATTTCCACCTTGTGGTTGCACCCGATTGTTACGTTATGTAGTTATATACTCATATGATTGTAATTCAATAATTTAGTTATTGAGGGTAAGTATTCATTAATTCCCACACCCTATCTGAGAATTGATCAGATAATCTGTATGAAGTGCTAGATAATAGTAATACCACTTCTTCTATTTTTGAGTAAATAGCCTAATTGCATGGCGATACCTCATCGTGGCAGATCTACACACCGCACGGTGACTAATATATACAGAGATCCTTATACCAGTGAATATAATTGTGTCAACATTTATTACCAAATTCAGACTTATGCTTGTATCATACTTCCGTTACATCAAGTTCACAAGATATATATGAGCATTTTTTTGTACCATGCTTTGGCAATAATACCTCATGGCCATCCTTTATTCCATTCCAGTCCACTTAAGCTACGAGATCAATTGTCCTTACAAAATGCTCTATTTTAACCAAGCTTCGTTTTGTGTACAAAATCTCTAATTACAGTACTTAAGCCATGTTACTCCACTTTTGGCACGTTGGGATGACTTACTTATATTCTGGTTGTGGAGCCCCAGAAATTACTCGTTGAGAGCCCGATAAATGCCGTACCCATCCTTTGAAGGACTTTTTTTTCAACCGATATTCCCGGGAACTGTTATATACTGGCCCTACTGAATTTGGCAGTGGTGCTTCTTCCGTAAATGGAATTAAGCATTGTCTTCACCAATTTCCAGGCGATAGTTACATAACTGCCAAGAAACAACCCACTTTTGTAGTTTACTGGTGACGACATGGTTATAGAAGAGATTTGCACACCAACGAGCAAAAGAAACTTGAGACTAACAAATATGAAAAAGTTGCAATAGCATAACCTTTTAGACTTTTCAGTGGAAATATCATATCAAGCAAAAAAGTAGTATCATTGGAAAGGTATAGTCAAGGCGAGAAGACTTTGTATGAGGAGTTTTGTTTGTAGACGAGGGGTTTTCGAGTTAGATGTGGATATATACCTTGAATGAATTCTTTTTGCAAGAACCACCAGCTACTTTAAGCACCAAAACACACTCATAACACTCAGGATTAAGTTGAAGAGGAAGGCATTGGCTCTCTACAGGGCACAGCACCCATCCATTTGCCGAAGTCTACGTCGCTCAAAGTTCTATAGTCGTTAGTTTCATATTACATAGTATAGCTCACCGAAGGAGAGCCCGACGCCAATTTTGTATTGGTAAAAACTTTTCCAGTAATGCCAAAATCACTATAATTGATTGTATGTTTATTGGTTAAATTTTGTTGTAGCTCTTGGTGGAGCCAAGTTTGGATCTATGCTATTCGTTAAGTAACCCTCCGATCGAAAGGGCATGACGAGGTTTTCCATTTTCTTCATCTGATATGTCGTTTGATTGTTTGAAGGAAGTAGTGAAATCTATTGCTAGTGGAATTGGAGCCTTTTTCTGTTGGCTGCCACAAGAACAGTTGGCACATTTCTTTTCTTCATCTAATTTATATGATTGTTTAGGCTCTTTCTTTATGACCACCGAGGTGGGCAGCGAATTAATATCGGCGGTTGATTCTGGGGCTGATTCGGGTGCCGATTCTGTAGTAGTGACGACTGCTTGTGGTTCTTGATTTGAAGATATTATAGGAGCAATTCTTATCAGTGGAAGTTTCACTCCTGGTTCCATATTGACTTCACTACCATTTATATTTATATTGCCATTAATATTGCCATTAATATTGCCGGTGATACTACCATTGGTACTGCCGTTGGTATTGCCATTGGCATTACCGTTTGCATAGGATTGAGGATAGACAGGATACCTCCTTAATGCTGGTAGCAGAGGAGGAGGAGGAGGTCCAGGTACAGGCCCTGGGCCGTTTGGTATTCTGCCACCTCCAGAGTAAGGAGGATAGTACGAAGGTGCAAATGTGTTTGGAGGGAATGGGAATGCAGTTTGTGGAGTTCTCGAAGGAAAATATGAATTGTGAAATGGGATAGGATGTAAGGAGCCATTGGATAATGGCGACGATCGTTGGGCCACCAGCACTGGGGCAATTGTAACAGGATTTGTCGTGACAGGAGTAGGCCCATTACTGGGGGAAATGGAAGGAGGAGACGGAGGATCTTTGGGAGCAGGAGAGGTAGTCTCCGATCTTGGTTTGGGCAGTAAGGAGGTGGTTGAAGGGGCTTTTGAGTTCTGGAGATTTCTCTTTCTTCTTTTGATGGTGCTCCGTTTCATTTTGATGGGCCTATGGGATCCATGAAGTCTATAGTATAATCCACAAGCATTACAAATGGTGTTTCCAGCATCGTCTCTTCTCCACAACGGGGTGATGGTGGTTCCACAGTTGAAACAAGCGATGGCCAACGAGTCGGAGTCGGGATCTGCAGAGTCGACGTCTTCGGTCTTTCGTTTATTGATTTGATCAAAATCTTCTTCTTGCAGTAACAGATCCGAGTTTTCAGCCACTAGTTTGTCCTTTTCCTTTTTGTTCAACACCACCCGGTTGTTGTAGGCAGGGCATCCTTTACAAGCAGTGCTTCCTCCCGTTCCATTGCACCGGCCATCTCCCTTACATGAGCCTTCTTCTTCTTTGGTGATGGCGATGGTATTAGGCGGTCTTTTCAAATTGACTGGACGATGGGTGTTGTTGGAACGAAGATAGAGCCCACACGCATTGCATATCAAGGTTCCGTCGGGAGCTCTTCGCCAAAGAGGCGTCTTGGTGGTCCCACAGTTGGAGCATTGCTGGCCATCTGAGTTCGGATGGTCTGACAGCTTTAAGTCTGCCTGGACGGGAGTATGTTTGGATAGGGGAGTTACCAGGACCAGAAATGCCATTTTTTTATCGGGAATGTCAGTCATAAAAGCATGAAGGGTTTGTATGTGGTAGACGGTATTGTAAAGTGCTTTTTTTGGGGGGGGGAATAGTTGTGGTTTATGTTTTAGATAAAGATACTTGGTGAGTAAGCTGCTTACGTAACCAGGAATATCCAAAAAGTTGTGACAATTTTACAGTTTACTTACTTAAATCACTTTTAGGATATAATCAGATCTCCTACCAATAAGGGGGGCGAATTTCTCTTAATCATTAAGTGACCAATTACTGTGCGCATATTTGTAATAAATTTTTGGGTCAGATGCAGACCTGCTGCAGAGAAGTAAAAACCACCAATGATGAATTGCCGAAAATAGTGGGAAAAAAATCTTGACTGAATTGCGGTTGCTGAGGCACTTCTATAAGCGATGAGTATTTACTGTGGCAGGATCGAGGGGGATTCAAAGAGGGGAAGTGAATGATGATTGGTGTCATGTTATACGAGCGATTACTAGGTGTCACCTGTCACTTTACAATACCCTTTACTTTTTTATGGTTGGTGGGGGTGGGGTTACTCGATTCTTTTTAGTTATATAATTAATTACAATAGGTAGCGAGGGGTATATGTATGTCGCTTGAGGTGATGGCTAAGACTTTGTTTTTAGTTTATGGAACTATAGATTTACGACTTCATAACCACCCGTCCTGTATGTAACCGGGATGCCAGTTTTCAATGCAAATCCAAAGATCCACCGTGATGGAACAGATAATCTAGATCTAATCAGCTCCGAGTGACGTGTTTGGGCCTGGCGGGTGGTATTTGTAGAGCTTTCAGCGGCGGTAAGGCCCCGATCGGGGTGTCTCAAAAAGCCCCTTGCCCCACAAACTAATGATCTCCTTACCAAAGTACTGTAGTGTAATAAATCCGGGCACTGCAAGAACGCCAGTTTCTAGATTGTGCCACGGCGAGAACTGCCGCAGAGGTAATTTCGTTGGCTTTTGCTCTACGGTTTGCCGAACCGGACTTTTGGGGCATCTACAACCTACTAAAACAATTCCAGTGTTACACGACTCTGGCACTTAGCAATAAAGCAAACATAGACAGACTCGGCTAACTATATAACAAAGACCACAACACCGGTGGGGCTCCCACAATCGATATGCGTGCCCAGGTGCTGCCACACTGCAGCAAATCTCCTGCTGTCATTCCAGCAAATCTCTTGCTGTCAAAAGGGTAGGGGCGGAGGATATTAATAGTCATGTTCAAATCCATCTCTATATGTATATGTATATGTATATGTATGTGTATATGTATGTGTATATGTATGTGTATGTATGTATGTGAGGACAGGTGTCAATATCGCAGCACTTCATGCTACATTGACAGGCTGCAGTAGTCCGTATTATTCTTTTGTTGTTGTTGTTGTCGTTGTTGTAGGCAAATCGCCGACTCTTGAGGGCGCCGCTGGGTCTGCCGGTAACCCCATCGGAGTACCCGGTTATCAATCCTTGACGTCCAGGTCATTCTCTTGGCCATTGGCGCGTCGTAGAGGCCATGGTGGGTATACGAGGTAAACAAGGTCACGTGACCGCACCCTCCCCCCTCCCCCCCCCCAGCTCTAACCCACCGTAGTTACAGCAGGCACCGACGGTGTAAGGAGACACCACATGGCCCAATTACATCCGCCTACAGCAACGGCACCGTTGATGTGACCAGCAACACCAATTCCCAAACAGGCACCAGGTCCCCCAGAAACCGCCAGCAAACGGACGCGCCCACGTATTACGTAATCCCCCTTCCAAAACAAAAACAAACAACACCAAACAAATTTGGCGTTCCACTATATCCTTCTCCAACAAGTCCCCCTAACTTCAGGGTCACCACACGTTTCGGCGCAAACCAGAAGTGTCTGGAACGCATACCGAATTTCTTTCTTTGTCTCCAACTGGCCCTCCCCCAAAGTCGTTTCTGAAGGTCGTCTTTTTACTGACCCCCCATCTATACCCTTAAAGGCTGGATATCTTATATCCAAGGAGGATTTGGCCAAGCCAGCATCACCTAACATCACCAAGTCAAGAGCAGACGTCGTCGGTTCATCAAGGACCCTTTTTTTTTTTTTTTTTTTTTTTTTTTTGAACATATATTGAACCTCCAAAAGTTCCTTTGATTATGTCGTATCGTTCATCATCGGGGTCAAGTGCCAGTCCGAACCCGCCACCAACGGCAGCCACGTCGGTGACGACGCCGTCATCCAAGCACAGAAGCGATGACATTGCTACACCCAACGGAACCAGCCGTACCAAGGGAGCCACGTCGTCCAAACGAATCAACCGTCTGCAACTGCCTTCGAAATACAATAATAATACCCTGTTAGAACATTATACCAACAACTCGTTTTCTCGGTCGTTCAACTCGTTGATTCTAGACGACATCAAGGACGAGATGTCCATGGGAAGAAAGAAGATTAACAAGTCTCCCCCCTTTAATATCAAAAAGAATTATAATGATAGACTAACTGATTATATTGAAGAGGATTTCCTAGGCCAATCCGACGAAGAAATCGAATTGGACAGGTCCCACCAGTCTCGTGAAGATAGGAGCAGAAGCAGTAGCAGTCGGGGCCGCAGTCATAGTCGTACTCACAGTTATAACAACTCCTCAAAAGTGAAAAAGGAAGACCCGTTATATTCAGAAGGTGAAGAAATAGAAAAAGTCCAATCCCAACAATCGTCAATCAAAAGATCTTCCAAATTCCTTAATTTATCCATCGATTCCAACCTCCGGTCCATGAATAACAAATTAAGTGAAGATATCGACTATATTAGCGACTTGAATGAAATCGATTCTTCCATCATAAAACCTTCTTCGACATCTGTGAGCAGAGAGCCAACTCCAATTGAAAACCTGAGTCCCATCACTTCAAGGAACTCAAATATACTCAATTCAAATAACAAGTTCAAAAGACCCCACACCTTGGTAAGTCAAAGTCCTTCACCATCATCAAATAAAATAAATTCTCTGAAATCAATGATATATCAATTTTCTCCTGATTCCAAAAACCAAGACAGCTCTTTAGGGCTCTACACCCGCCCTGCAACTCATAGGATGGTTAGTAATGATCTGGTAGATTACTATTCGCCATCCAAATTGGGAAGAAAAGGTTTTAAAATGTTCAAAAATGCAGATAAAGATGCAATCAGATCCCCCAATAGGTCTACTCCTGAGAGGCCCACTAGAGTTGGAGTTTCTATTTTTGGAGACAGAAAATCATCATCCAATTTACCATCTTCTTCAAGTAAACTTGCTGGTAACAAGGTCCGGAAAACTTCCTTGAATTATAATAAATCACCATTTCACAGACAAAGCTCTTCCCCGATTTCAAACAATTTTGAATACTATAATATAGATGATATGGACTTTGACAGCCCCTCCAAAAATAGAAAGCTTTCTAATAGCTCGAATAATTCAATTGTTATATATCAAGATGATCCAGCTTCTGCACCTGTTAGCACCAGAAAAATGCCATCTATCAGTCAACCACAATTTTCTCCAACTAGACAACATCAGTCTGATTTTGATGACAAAGAAAATAAGTCTTCTTACAGATTTGTCAAACCTTTACAAACTGCATTTAAATCCACTGGGTTAATCAAGAAAAATTCTATATCAAAGGAATCAAGAAAATTACCCCCCGAAACTCCAATCAAGAAAAATCCTTTGATGCTAATTAGTACCAACAAGTCAAGTTTATCAAATATAATATCTTCTGCGCATGAAGAAATGATGGATGATAATTCGGAAATTTCAATTGAAGTCGGTAGAAATAATATTTCCACCTATAATTCGACATTGAATGAATCTAATTCGTCATTTTTCAGAATACCCTCCACCAATAATTCATCACAAAAGTCACATCAATTGAATATATTGAACAATGCTGATTTGGATATTGATTTAAGTTCTGATTTAGACATTAATATTCCAGAAACCCCAACGAAATCAGTCAAAAAATCACATTCAACTCCTGCCAATTTCAGTCCGGTACTGGTTAAAAAATCAAATAAATTGAGCAGTCTACTTAAAAATCCAAATAAGTTATCTATCTCAACAAACGCATTTGATTATGCTGCATTTCCTCCACAACCAAATAAGTACCATGAGCCATCTACTCCAACGAATATTTTGCACAAAAGTAACATGCTACCATCGAAAAATCATAATAATCTTCATCATCAATTACTTGACACGAATGAAGGTCATGGTCATAAAAGAGATAGCCAATCTCTTGATTTGTCTTCAAACCGTGAAGATGACACACTCACAGCTTTTAATAAGTTTGATTTTGATACTTCAGAATCAATTCCTCAAACTCAAGAAGAGAGTGAAAATGCAAGATCGAAAATTGATGACCATCTCGTTGATAAATTTGGTATGAAGAATATCAAATATATTGGCGAAGGAGAATTTTCCACTGCATATGAATGTCTTTTTCAAGACCAAAAGTTGGCAATCAAAAGATCCAAGAAGCCTATACTTGGGAAACTTGAGAGAAAAGCTATCATGAGAGAAATTGATGCATTAAGAGCATTGACCTCTGTTGAAGACAATGAGACTGTCAATTTACAAGAGCAAGAAGAAGGAAAAGAATATTTGGTTTATTTCATTGAAGCGTGGGATTTTAATAATTTCTATTATATCATGACCGAGTATTGTGATAACGGAACGTTGTTCAACTTCTTGGAAGAAAATAAAAACTACAAGATGGATGAATTCCGTATCTGGAAAATCTTAATAGAAATTTTGAGTGGTTTAAGCTTTATTCATCTGAAAAATTATTTGCATTTAGATTTAAAACCGGCGAACATTTTCATTACCTTCGAAGGGTCTTTGAAGATTGGGGATTTTGGATTGACTACCAAACTTCCTATTCTAGAAAAAGATTTCGAT
Organism: Suhomyces bribrorum; assembly: GCA_030561385.1. Taxonomy (NCBI): domain Eukaryota; kingdom Fungi; phylum Ascomycota; class Pichiomycetes; order Serinales; family Debaryomycetaceae; genus Suhomyces; species Suhomyces bribrorum. The sequence continues at coordinate 1,162 of JAKTXG010000153.1, read as the reverse complement.
TTGGAGGGCGATAGAAATTACATCGCCCCTGAATTAATCAACGACAAAATTTATACACCATTTGCAGATATATTCAGTGTTGGGTTGATAATTTTGGAGATTGCAGCTAATATCATTTTACCCGATAATGGAACGCCATGGAGAAAATTACGGAGTGGAGATTTAAGTGATGCAGGAAAGTTACTGAGTGATAATATCAGTGATTTCTTACAGCACCAGAATTTTTCAAGTTTAACATCGTACAATACCAACCTTAATTTTTCGTCAAATCAATCGATGAATTTGGATAGTCTGACCAGTAACCTTACATTCAATGCGGCAGTTCCAAGTGAAGGTCATTATCTACAACAACCAGTCCAAACTACGACTTCGAATAATAAGAATCTCCGGGGATTAATTCCCCATTGGGCACCCGACTTCTTGGTAAGTGGAGATTCGATGAAATTGGATAAATTGGTCAATAAGATGTTGAGACCAAATCCATTTGATAGGCCCAATGCCAAGATGATTTTGGACATGGAAGAGTGTCAGATCATTGAGAATAGGCGGAAGGCAGGGGCCACGATTTTCGAAGGAGAGTTTGGACCCAATGTGGATGAAGACGACAACTAGGGGCCTTAACACAAGGATACGAGATATCGCTTGATAGAGAATATTTCTTTTTTTGCATTTTTCAATTACGAAGAGGGCCGCTAAAAATAATTGTGTTTGTATGGTAATTGGGGAGTCGGTTGCAGGTTAATGCGAGTCAATGCGAGTCAATGCGAGACATTGGAATAAGTGGTAGGTCTAACAATAAGACGGTATTGTGTTTTCGGGGATGGTTGATAGGAGCAACCGGTCGAAAATGACCAACAAAGAAATAAACCCCCGAAGCGAATTAGCACAACAGCCGTTAATTATCAAACCACAAGTTCCAGAAATTATCTGAGCATTATTCTAGGCCCCATTTACGCACAGACCCCTGACACCACAATACACCAAGATCGAAGATTGTCGGGTGGTGAACACAAGATGTATAATTAGACGGTTATGAAGATCCCCATGTGACGCGTATAGGTTTGAGGATTAGGTTACCGAGAACACACCCACCCATGTATAGTTAGCAGCCAAAAGGAGCCAGTGGTTCCAACACGAATGCCATTATAATACCCCCACAATC
>JAKTXG010000152.1:0-19030 GCA_030561385.1 Suhomyces bribrorum | reverse complement strand
GCTCCTCCAGCTGTTGGAAACAGCTACAAAATCAGTTTATGTAGGGCAGCAGCTGGAATAGGTTGGTACAGTTGAGTAACCAGCGACCGTTTTGGTATTTTCCTGAATTTCAAGTGGAGGACGAAAACCCAAACCGGTGGAGTTTTCAGGGGAAACTGACTTAGACAGATACAACTCTCCGCCAAAGCGGGGCCACAAGCGGGGCCTGCCTAACTACCTTATCTAACTAGCTTACACGATTAACTGCCACCGGTGATCAGTGGGGTACAATAGAAAGTCACACCATTACGATTGCAAATAAAAAAAAAAACCAACTTTCATGATTGTCAGTAATGTGGGGTGGTGATGTGGTGCCGTAACCCGTAACTTGGTCCAAATATGGGGGATGCATGTATGACACCTAATGTAAAAATAGAAGAAGGTGGATCCAGGCGGGCTCCGTGGGGGAGCAGATGGTTGCAGGTAGTTGATTTTTGGTTTAGTATGAGAAGGTAGTTCCTCGCATTAATTACATTTCGGCTGGACCTTCAATCCAACAGCCCAGGGAATTGGACCGCCTTAGTATTTATAGTTACAAAACTGGCGCCGTGAACTCATCACATATGGTCATGGTGTATGCGTACATTATATACCACAGTGGTAATTCACCGTAGACCTCAGCCATATCAACTCAGTATAAATAATTAATATAGTATAGATAGGTTATACAGTATAGATATTGTCGCACTATGGGGGATTTTCACACGTTTTCCTCATCTAACTACATCTGGTGATAATTATTATACACTATGGAGAATTCATAAACGATATTATTCATACAAAATAGATAATTCATATACTATATATAACTCAACAATATAGTTATTGGGACCGCACTATGGGTATTTTTAACTACTATTTTTGCTGCTCTAACATCACAACTGGTGATAATCTATACACTATAGTTAATTCAGATACTATAGATAATTTTAAACTATAGATTATATAGATTATTCATACAGCATAGATAATTGATACACAAAATATGATTTCAACACTATATATTTCAACACTATAGGTACCCGGGCCGCACTATGGGAGATTCACTACTCGTTTTCCTGATCTAACTGGTGATAATACACTATAGTTTATTCATACGATACATTATACATAGATAATTCAAAAACTATAGATATTGGGATATTCACTACTCGGTTTCCTGATCTAACCGGTATAATTTATACAATATATATTATTTATACAGTAAAGATAATCCATACGCTATAGTTATTGGATAGTATTTTCACACGTTATCCTAACTAAATTCACAACTGGAGATAATCTAACACAATAGATAATTCTGAAACTATAGAAAATTTATAGACTACAGATTATTCATACACAGATATTGGGTACCGCACTATGGGGATTTTTCACTAGTCATTTTCCTGATCTAACCAGTGATAGTTTATTCACCATAGATAATTTATACAGTATAGATGATTCACACTCTATATACAATTCAACACTATAATTATTGATAATAACACTATGGGCGATTTTTATTCTTTCTCCTGATTTGTTGATAATTTATACACTGTAGAGAATTTATAAACTATGAATTATTCATACGGTAAAGATAATTCATACAGTATAGTTATTGGGACCACACTATGGGCGAGTTTTACTTAGATCTCCTGATCTAACTACACAATTGGTGATAATTTATACACTATAGATTAATTTATAAAGTGTTTATTATTTATACAGTATGGACAATTCATACACTATATATAATTCAACACTATAGATATTCGGCACCACACTCTGAGGGACTTTCACTACTCGTTTTGCTTCTGTAACTACACAACCGGTGGCCAGGGTATTAGCAGCCAAGTGGATCAAGCTGGCACAGGCTTCGTTCCGGCATGATAAACAATATCACTGATTCCGAGATATATTCAAAAAAATATTCATACTTTTGATGGTTCGCTACAGTTTTATAATGGCTACAACACTGTTAAACTATGATGTGTACTGAAGTCATAAGTACGTTCGTGAAATGAATTTTTTTGTAGACAGGAACTTTGATGATCTAACGGGCAACTTCTTGCAATGCTTCTAAAACTTCCAATTCAATGTTGGCTTCGGCAACAGCAGCTTCATCACCAGAAGCAGCTCTCTTTTGAGCATCGGCAATTAACGACTTGACGGCTTGGGCATCAAATTGCTCTGGCTTGAAGGCTTCAATGGCACTGATGGTCAACTTGTTTCCTGGTTGGACAGTAGCAATCCCTCCACTAACAAAGTATTGTTGACTTTCACCTCCCTTGGTGATGACTTCCAATAATCCCGGTCTCAATTGTTCGACAATTGGAATGTGATTGGCTAAAATACCCAAGTTCCCGTTGACTGATGGCAAGTTGACTTGTTCCACTTCAGAATCGGCATACAACGTTTCGTGAGGTAAAGCCAACGACAACTTCAAAGCTTCAGAAGCAGCTTCGGTGGCGTAGGTTCTTCTGACGGAATTGCTGCTTTGCTTGGCAACTTGACGTAAGGCTTGTCTGAACATTATATGGTGTAGAATCGTCCTTTCTGGTCAGGGTTAATTTTGTATATTCAATTTTTTCACTACCGGATTCCGGGAGTGCACTAACAAAATTACGGGTTTCTATTGGCGGAGCGTCGACTTCCGCATTGGGAAGCGTGTGCGCGAGCCTCGCTGTTGCGGCTACGCCTACGGCTGGTGAACTGCAAATTCATTTACTTCTATATTATAATGTCCTGGTGTACTCTAATCACTTCCTCCAAATTGGTTCAAGAAGTTATCGACATCGAACTCATCGTCATTGGGCAATTGGCTGGGCTCGCCGGTGTCGAACTGTTGGTCCAATAGCCCCATGTTTAATCCGTCAAGTATCAGTTCATCGTTACCGAGTAGATTATTCATATTAATGTCGAGATCACTGGCGTCGTTTTTGCCGTTGGTATTATTATTACTATTATTATTGTTGTTGTAGTTGTTGTTGTTGTTGTCGTTGTTGTTGTCGTTGTTGTTGTTGTTGTCGTTGTTGTTGTTGTTGTTGTTGTTGTTGTTGTTGTTGTTGTTGTTGTTGTTGTTGTTGTTGTTGTTGTTGTTGTTGTTGTTGTTGTTGTTGTTGTTGTTGTTGTTGTTGTTGTCGCTGTTGTTGCTGTCGTTGTTGTTATTATTGTTATTATTGTTGTTATGGCTGCTGTTGCTGTTGTTGTTACTGTTGGAATTGTTGTTATTGCTGTTGGAATTATTGCCATCGGATATAGCATTGTTCTCGGATGCAGCCTGCATCAAGGGATCATCGGCGTAGTTGATAGACGATAGTATGTCTACAGGATTAGGTAAATCCACTCCGTTTTTGTCGGAGCCACCATCCATGTCCCCCATATTAAAGTCAAAGCCAGGCGACGAAATGAAATCATTGAAGTCTGTAGGTTGGTGAAAGTCTTGTTCTTCCTTGCGCTTCTTTTCCTGCTCATCCTGCTGTTTTTTGAGTTGTTCTTCTTTGGCCCTACGCTCTTGATCTTGCTTCTCTTTTTCAAGCCGGGCCTCTTCTGCTTGGGCCTTTTCTTTGGCCTCTCTCTCAGCCTTGGCCCGCTCGGCCGCCTCCTCCTCCTCCTTACGCTTCTTGGCCTCCTGCTCGCGCTTGAGCTGTTCTTGCTCCAACCGTTTGCGTTCCTCCTCCTCCTTTTGCTTCTTCTGTCTCTCTAGTTCTTCTTTCATCTTCATTTCTTCTTGCTTTTGTCGGTTTTCCACGATCATGTCTAGCAACCATCGTGCATCATTGAGCTTAGATAGCGTTTCATCAAGAACCTCATCGAATTTGGCAATATGTCCTGCTAGTTGTGTGGTGATCGTAGGGGTTATTAGTTGATTGTTGGATCCCGTTATAAGATTCGACTGCTCCTTGTTGTTATTGATGATTTCAAAGACGTATCCTGCATCTTTAAGGATATCATTCAATGAATTGTCGAGTTTTGTCTGAAGATTCATTGGTACAGTAGCAATAGGTAGTCAAAGGTGTTTTCTATAAAGTGAGGATATAGGGCTTATCACGTGGAAACCTTCAACCGGACTACATGCAGGACACTGGCATCTTTGACATATAGACCACAAGACATACCAGTGTCAGCGTAAAACTGATGGACGAGAGGGGGCGTTGGTGGGCATGTTTAAAGCCCGCTTCTACGATGAGTGCCTGTACCAAAAGTTCTTTGGTTCAGAAGAGACGTGGTAGAAATAGCAGTTCCCCTATTATTTCAATAGTTAACAGTAAGATGGGGTAGTTTGGTATGTTTAACTTTCGCCTCAACAGACTCCAAAGGATTTTTGGAACCATATACCAAAGAGCACCCGCGAAAACATACGTAGTCCCGAACCAGTCCCAAACCAGTGCCAAACCAGTGCCTAACCAGCCCCAAACTACTCATACAATAGCTGTAGATCGGGTGAAAAGTCACGTGACCTAGCCTGAAAAACAACCACCACCAAGAACTCCGCCCGTTTATAATAGTTGTTCTCACAAGCAAACTGGTGGCGGGTGCCGTACTGACCCATGTAGTTCCCCCCGAGCCATAGCCCATCTTGTTTGCACCGCCAATCACCCGTTTTGGGCCTCCCATTTCTAAGACAACCAGTACAACCATCCTGCAGACTGGATGGCACGCGATACCCCAAATCGCGTTAAAACGCGTTCCATCTCCAATACATCACCATTGAACAATCCACAACACACTAGACCAGTGTTATTTCTTTCGCTTTCTTTCGCTTTCTTTCGCTTTCTTTCGCTTTCTTTCGCTTCGTTCGCCACTGCCCCAGCATGTACACCGAACAGCTCGTTTCCAAGCAAGGCCCGTTGGCACACGTGTGGTTAGCCGCCAACTACGACAAGAAGCTCACCAAACAACAGCTCTTAAGCACCAGTATCGTCAAATCATCAGACTTGATATCCAACCATCCTATCAGCTACTCGTCGTCGCAGGGAAGCCAAGCTGAAACAAACGCCATCACCTTGAGATTGTCAGGACAATTGTTGTTGGGGATAGTCAGAATCTATTCCAGAAAGACCAAGTATTTATTGGATGATGTCAATGATATATTGATGAAATTGAAGACGTCGTTCAAACACGCTAGCGGGGTGAAGTTGGGCTCGGAAATCTCTGCCAACAAAGTCAACTTACACCCTCAAGATACCATCATTTCCAATGTCAACAGCATCACTTTACAGGATCAGGTCACTCGGTTTGATTTATTGTATCAAGATGATTTGAACTTAGATGATGACATAGCCCCCAGTGGCCGAGGATTGTTCAGCCAGAGCCAAAATGTCGACGACAGTTTCAGTTTTGATCAATCCATCGAATTTGGTAGATACGACGACCCTCATGGTCCTGTCACTCCTGGTAATGATTATGGATTAGAACTAGATTTCGATTTAAATGATGAAAATGAAAATGAAAACGACAATAACGATACCTTTGACCGTTCCGTGGAAGTGGGGAGAAACGCGTCTCAGCTCAATGATAATCCGGATATATCGATGATTTCTCTCGGTAAAGAAAATGACGATGTCAACCTTGATTTCGTCTTGGGCGAGCCCTTGGACACTATTGATGAGCCAGATGTCCCTGAACTTGAAAGTCCCAATGCTGCAGATTCTGATGGACCTCAGGAAGCAGCCACCCCACAACCATTACCAGAACCACGGCCAAGAACTAAGAGAAATCGTATAACTGAAGAAGGAGAATTAATCACCACCAAAAGAAAATTAATGATCGATTCCCCTCAAGATTTGGACGGTATTTCCATTCAATCATTGAAAGCAAACCAACAATTGATGTTAAATGGATTTAGTAATACCGACACCTTAACGATTAACTTGAGTGAAGCCGAAAAATTACAGCTTATATACGAATTATCGGCCCCAGTTGGTTCCACTAAAAGAAGAAAACTCTGGAATATTGATACCCAGCTTCAACAAAGATGCCTCGAATTAGCAAGACAAGAAAAAGAGCTCGAAGAACAACACAATTTACAATTCGAACAGGAATTCGATGATTTGGACTTTGACTTATCTATGCCAGATATGGACGAAAATAATGGACCTGAAGACTCTTTTGCAAATCAAATTATTGATGAAGTTGAACAAGATTCAGAAGAAGAAGAAGAAGAAGTGTCCAACGGTAACGTTGCTAGATCCACGATTCAGGTGGCAGATCACCTTAGAAATATACTTACTAATAAGGGTGACACTGATCTAGCTGATCTTATCGCCAAGGACTTAACCATCAATGACCAGAATCCCCAGCTGTACCCATTAGGTGCAACAAATAGATCATCCGGAAATAACAACGTTAATCACAGAAAAGAAGCTACTAAATGCTTCTTTGAATTGTTGGTTTTGGCTACCAATGATTGTGTTGAAGTCAACCAAGAACTGCATGAGACCAAAATTGGCGGAAACATTAATATTCGTTCCAGAGATAGACTTTTCACTCAATTTGTTTAATATGGTTCGTTAAGTTTTTCACACAATAATCACAAGTCTCAATATCCCTACCATTTCCAATAATTGTGACATTCAAAATTATTTGTAACACTTGTAAAATAATGTACATTAGTTAATAAACAGTTTAATGAGATTCTACGTAGTTTGAAGGCCCAATATTTTCGATATCCTTATGATAATCTATTTCTGCAAATAATGCACTATTCCCTCATTCAACCTTTCGCCTTGTGACTTCACAAAATCAGTCAACGAGTCGTCATTTATGGGCCAGTGAATAAAAGAGCCATCATTGAATCCCGCCACAAGCTGATTACCATCTTGGCTAAATTTTATAGCAGTGACACTGGCATTTTCAAGTGTCACAGGTATTTCGAGAATTGGCTTGAAAGCATTTATATCTAAGTCCCAGAACTCTATTATAGAGTTGTTTGGATGCTCAGAACTTTTCTTTATTCCTAAAGTGACAAATTGAAACTTACTGTTGGGCCTAATTGCAATTTTAAGAACAGTAGTTTCTGTGGGTATTATTAATTTTGGGTGTTTAAGACTGGGAGACCATATTTTCAATGTCCAATCCATATTGGAGGTGAGTAAAAATGATTCTTTGGTGCCAGTTGGTAGAACATGAAGATCAGTGATAGTGCTAGAGTTTGATAAGACCGAATCGTCACCATTTTCAACTTCTTTATGTACAAATTTAATATACTCTTGTTTGATTTGACTTGAAAGTTGATAAATGGTCCCATTATCGGATGCAACGATGATATCATCCAAAAACTGGTGTTCATCATCAATATGCGAGCTTCGATCTATTGGATTCAATAGTACTGCTTTAAAAATCCGTAGATTTTCCTTGAAATTGGTGAATTCGTTAGGGGTTGCTTTGACTAGTTTAACTGAATCCAGACTTGAAGATGCGAGAAGGTTGGTGGACCAAGTATTGACTGTTCCATCGAGTGAAAACGATACAATCAGGTCATTGCCATCTATATTTAATTGCAAAATTGAAGTAATCGCTGAGGTATGAGGCTGGAAGGCGATAGTCGAGGATGATTTCATGGATGCTGATAACGAGAAAGATGGAGTGGTCAACAGGGGCAATATAGTCACTTTGTTCGAAGTTGTATTTTCCAAATTCCAAATCACGATTTTCCCATCTGATAAACCAGCGATAATTTTGGTTGAAGTGATTTGGTCAAAACAAATTGTGGTTATAGGAGCTGTACAATGTAAGAAGAATTCCGGAAAAACCTTGCCCAGTTTCAAACTGTAAACGATTGCCAAACCAGGAGACTGTTGAGTTTGGGAACTCGAGTATGCTATCACCACCAATTCGGGAAAATGGCGAGAAAAATCAATGCTTGAAACCAGCCTGGTCTTTGTTTGATCAATATGGCTCTTGGTACTGACAGGAGCAATCTCAAATGTTGGTTTGGATCCTAGTTGGGTTGATTGATCGAGTTTTTTAGTATAATCCACAAAGCCCGGGTCTTTCTCTTCAATGGCCAATTTATACACGGTTTTAAACGATTCTTTAATGGCACTATTGAGATCGTCCTCATTTATATTCTTAACCACGGTAATGTTGGGTATTTCGGGCGTGGTGTCAATAATAAGTTGAGGTACTTCATTGACGTGGGCTATCTCGTCCTCTACCACTACTGCTTGCACAGCCTTATCATAAGTAAGGCACTCCCTCTCTGTGTCAGCAGCCACACGAGTATCCAACTTGGTGATCTCCACAGGAGCACCTGAATCAATCGTATCCACTTGTATACCAATACTTATTCCCACTTTTGGAGGATTCAATTTTTCGATCAATTGGTCGACTTTTTGGTCATCATGGGCAGGAGACCCCAACCGCCGCAGTTTGAGTTCCTGGAGCCTCTGCCTCTTCTGTTCCAAAAGGCTTTGACGGTCCATAATGGTTGGCCAGATCACAAGAGTAGTAGGAAGGTGTTGATATTTGTACATGTGAGCCACGTGACCAATCACCTACCCATACGCGTACCATCACCATTTTGGCAGCCCTTGAGTATCCATCATATCACCAGGCACAGAATGAGCAACATGGACATCGACGATATCCTCCAGGAGTTCGAGACCGCCGCCACGTCCAAAGTCGTGAAAAAACCAACCACCCTTCATGATGAGTTGGTGATGGCCATGGTCAATGAGCGGATGGCCCCAGAGTTACTACCATTCAAACATGAGTTGATGACCAAAGTATTGGACCTGCTTTCCAACCAACAGCAGTTCCTTTTGGATTCGCACGAGTACGGTGATATGAATGCGGAATCGGGCGTGGTCACGGGGGACTTCAAGTTACAATTGATGATTATAGAAACCGACATCGAGAGAATAAACTACTTGGTACGATTATACCTTCGGACGCGTTTGAGCAAGATCGACAATTTCACCATTTACTATATCAAGGAAACCGCAGGCGAAGATCCAGACTCCAAGGATAAGTTGTTGTCGGAGCAGGAGCAAAAGTATATGCATCAACACTTCAAGATCTTGACCCAGCTTTACAACAATTGTTTTTTGAAGAAATTGCCCCATACGTTGACTTTGTTGGATGATACTAGCGGGGGCCAGTCGATGATAGTGGAACCCGATGTGAATCAGCCGGTATTTATCAAGTCGAGAGCACAGAAACCGATCGTGATATCTTTGGGTGAAGATGACGAGTTGGAGTTGGAGTATGATGGGATTTACGTGGTCAAGTATACTTTAGTCAAAGAATACCTTCGGATCGGTGATCTTATCATGATATGAATAGATGCCAGACAACAACTACATTACAGATGAACGGGATAAAAGATTATAGTACATAAAAGATTAATATGAGCAACTTATCAAGGTCAGCTCAAATGACAGAATAGTCACACCCTCCAGGACATTCAACATTCTCCTCATCAATGAACCATTCCTTGAGACACCCAAAGTGACCCCGGTGCCCGCATTTCAAGCTCACTGCCACCACCAATCCCGTACATGGCTCATGACAATAGATACAATTCAGCTGGGTCTTCCCACACTCATCACAATACCAAAACCCAAACTCACCTTTGGTTTTGGCTTTGGATTTTTCATTGATCAATAGTTTCTGGCAATTACAGCAGTAAAATCGAAGATCCACGTCTTTGGTAACTAATCCTTTAAGTTCTTCCAATAATTCCTTCGGAGCACTATTGATTATCATGGCAGCCGTCAGGAAAAGTCTCTTCTTATGAAGAATCTCTGTATATAGAGCCAAACAGTCAAGCCCTGATTGTTTGGAAATGATTGGGAATACATCATAAAATAGCATGGTCAATGTGGCACTTAAAATAATGTCCCCTTGGTCCGAAGCATAGTCCAAGGTTTTTTGTAGAACATTTGCAGCTTTCCATGGTTTCTGAAAAGATTTTGTTGCTGATTTTTTATGGAGTACTTTAGTCAATTTGGACTTCGGGGTTTCCGTACCACCCTCCGCACTTTCTCGTACTATATTGAGTTCCGATTTTCCTTCTATAGCCGGTTGCTGACCTGGAGAAACTCGAGACCGATGGGGAGAATGGAACCCATGAACTGACGAGTTTCTTCGCGAGAGCAAAGACCCCAGGGCAGTACTGCCATGATGAGCACCATAATGAGGATAATGTTTGGACATAGAATGGTTTTGATTGAAATATCCTGGACTGGTGCTTCCTGCTTGGGACTTATAAGAAAATTGACCAGAAGCAGCGGCATTGTGCAAAATATTTAGATTTTCATTATCCAAATCTTCAGAGGTTGGTAATCCAGAGTTCAGTCTATAATGCCATTTTTGAGAATTGAGCACTTTGTGACCCATGGGTTGAGAAATATTGGTGGGAGAATTATCCACCAGATTATCCTCGCTGTAGATAGTATGGACTGGAGATCTGATACGAATCGGTGAAGTGCCGCCCTCACCAAAGCTAGCATCTCGAAAAATCTGTCCCTTTGATGTGGATTTATTGGTAGATGACCTTCTACTGAACGATGCCTTTTGGGGCGACCCAGCCAATTCACTTTTTTCATCTTCAATGTCTTCTCCATCGTCATCTACCACGGCCTCCTCATCAATTGTTGTTCCAAAGTGATGATCGGTAATTTTTCCATTGGTACGTGTGGCCAAGGGATACAGATTTGGCACGTCACCAAATGAGGTGGAGGGCTTATCTTGATTAGATGTGGTGGTGGTAGTAGTTGTTGTAGTCACAGAGGAACGACGCTTTGTGATTTTCAGAGGTGAAGTTCCTGGCTGTTGTTCAGACAAAGAATCTTTATGATCAGTAGTGTTGCCTCCATAATTAGTTGTCAGAGTTGAATTTGAATTATAGGAACCAACAAAGTTGCCAATATCAGAAGAAACCGATTTTGAATCAAGTTCCTGTTCTTTTGGTTGAAAATTGTCAACTTCAACACTATCATGCTCTAGCTCAGCTACTGGAGCATCTTCTTCAAGACTTACCGCGAGTAATCTCCATACCTGGCAATCTCTGAATTTATTAACACTAGCTGCAACATCTGCATTCAAAGAACAAACATCGATGAGACTGAACCCGTCAGGAATTGAAACAAGATAATTGCTTGACAATGTTTCAAACACTGAATTATCGTTAAGTGGCAAAGGAAAAGATAAGGGGATCAAGTAAGGAGAAGGATGATTGAAAAGAAGTAATTTTCTATTGGATTGAATGTTGGGCTGTTGAGGAGTATGGCTCGAGTAATTAGAATCCTGGGTGGTTTGAGAGGGGGTTCGAAACATTTTGGGGCGAAAGATATTACTCAAGTTCGACTGGTTACTTTGGGATTCACCCAACATTGTTGAGCGAGGTCCTGGAGAAGGAGTTTTGACAGTATGCATGGGGTTATGAGTAAATGATCTCATCATAACCGGTTTTTCTATAGGTGAAGTTGTCAAAGAACCAGAATGAAAGTTTGAAGCAACTGGAACTGATCCAATTATAGAGGTCGATATTTTTTTGGGTGCCCCATCATAGCTTGTAGATATTTGATCCAAGCTTCTATGATCATCTTCTCCATAATTACTCAAGCTACTATAGTCACCATCAACCTCTTGTTCTAAGTTTTCACTCTCACTAACAATAGATTCATGGTCAGTGATTTCAAACTCATATTTTTCCTGGTTGACAAAGGACATATTGCAAAAATCATTATCCCAAGCCATTGCGACAGTGCTCAATTCATCCAAAGGTCTTGAGATGTCGGTATCTAAACCCGAATCGTGGAAATCCAAACTATAGGAGCTAAAGACGTTTGACTTAGTAATTGACCATATTTTCCGTTCATTTTTAGGATTTTTAGCCCACACAAAATTCTGGAATGGCTTGCCTCCAGGGGCATTGACTATTTCTTTAGGGATATATTTCCTGCTCAAATTGTAAACTGCTATGGTGGAATCGTCGTTTAAAAACAGACAGGCAAAATCATAATGGTACAATGAATTACTTTGATGGCCATAGCTGGAGGAATAAGTTTCACGTTCATCATAGGTCATTCTATCATCATAGTTAATATCCATACCATATTTATCGAGTTGGTCCATTGGATATGCGGGAGAATTGTCATGGGTTCTGTTCCACCTGACCTTCATCACCGGACCATAGGTATTGATCATATGTTCAGGAATCACTCTATTAGTAGTCAGGGCACCTTCACCATAGTTCCATACACACATTTTCTGGTCTCTACCTCCGGTAAGAACATATTCCTTTTCTGGGTGAACATGCAATGATAAGGCAGGACCAGTGTGGAGATTCCATTTTCGGTCAGGAATAAATACATTATGGCCGTTGGATCCTCCGTGGGATCTAACATCGAATTTGCACAATGCCCCGGAGTCATGGACCGACAAAATGGTGATTTTGTTGCGGACAGAGGAATGGGGAGAATATTGACAGGATCTGATGGGATCCGAGTGAGTATTGGATACGATGGTGAGCACTGGTTTTGGACTGGCGGATCTCAAATCCCACAACTTTATGGCACCGTCTTGAGAACCAGAGATCAACTCATGCGGATTATCATTATCCATGAAATCCAAGGAATTAATGCACCGTTTATGGTCCGATAATTTATACAACAATTTTGATTTCCCACTGGAATTGATTCGATAGATACTGATAAGACCATTGGAGAGGCCACAAGCTATCAAATCACCGGACGACTTGATAGTATTGATATTGTTCAATTTATTGGTGGCAGGGCCCCTGGATGTGGAGTAGATGGAATTGGAAGGTTCCAAAATATTGATTTCTTGAGTAATACGGGATTGCAGCTCGTCGAGAGCCAATACCCGCAAGAGATTCTTGCCTCCAACTACCACATGGTGAGAGGGTTCTGGACCTGGGGAGCCGAGGTTATGAAGAGGATAGTTCAATTGGGAGATGGTGGTGACTTCTCGGTCAAACGCATACACCAACCGATTGGATTGTATGTTTTCGAGCACTCTGGATTTGTTGGACCCCAAAGACGAGCTGGTAGACGGCACCGTTTCCTGTGACAGCGTATGGTTGAGGGCCCCATAGATATTGAAGGCGAATTTCGCCAACAGATTACCGGTTGATTGAGCCATTCAAACAATTTGAAACACAACAAACCAACCAACCAACGAGTGAAAAGAGCCGGGGAAAAAGCCAACGACAAAAATTACCAGCAGACTAAACGTAGTTGTGACTGGCCAGCCGGACAAGGTGGTGCTGTTTCCAGTATTGTAGGGATGTTTTTAGGAGATTCAACTTACTAGCTGGGGTACCAAATGTTAGGGCCTGTATAGATGACGATTACGTAATATAAGCAGCCATACATAACAACCACCCCAGCCAGGGTCAGTTAATCGTCCTCCGCAAACCAACCACTACAGAAGGATCCCCCTACGACGACGACGACGACGACGACCAGTCAGCTCCCTCCACTATTTGAGCTCCCTCCACTAGTCCAGTCCCTCCACCTTCTTTTTCCTGTTCTTCCTTCCACTTGGTACCAACACCAAATAACTGCTGACACCCCAACCAGCAACACTGAACGTGAACTTGCGAGCCACCGTTACCGCCCTGCCCCTTCCATCTGCTCAATGATCACCGGCGTGTCCGTTATTGTCTTCAAGCTCTTGAAATTGGCGAAAACCATGGCCCAAGTGGGTATATCTTTGGGGGTATTGGCGCTTGTGGGGCTCTACACTTACCAGAGCAGTCTTATCTATCCGGCGTCTCTCAATGACGGCCACGGCCATTGTGCTACTCCTGACGAGTACCAGATGCCCGACTACGAGTTGTTGCATTTGAAGACATCTGATGGCGAGACTCTCCAATGTTATCTGTTGAAGCATTCCAAAACATCGGCCAATTATGCCAACAAAACCGTGTTGATTTTGTCACCCAACGCCGGGAACATTGGCCACGCCTTACCCATCGTCTCGATTTTCTATAAGAATTTTGGCTATAATGTGTTTATTTATTCCTACCGAGGTTATGGAAGATCTACAGGGTCTCCTTCCGAGAAGGGATTGAAATTGGATGCTCAAAGAATCATGCAATACTTGACCACCGAGGACGAGCAGTATTCCCAGTCGTCCATCGTGTTATACGGGCGGTCGCTTGGCGGAGCCGTTGGGGTTTATATTGCGGCCACCATGTCGTCGCTGATCCTGGGTCTAGTGTTGGAGAATACATTTCTCTCCATTACCAAAACAGTGCCGCATATTTTCCCATTTTTAAAGTACGTGACCCGGTTTGTTCACCAGAAATGGGATCTGGAATCCTTGGTGCCATTGATCCCGGCCAATATCCCTGTTCTTCTTCTCAGTGCCCGTAAAGACGAAATTGTCCCTCCTGCTCACATGGATAAAATCTTCTCGTTGCTACAAAGTGAAGACAAGACCATGTTCAAGTTTGAAAACTCCATGCATAATGACACCGTGGTTCAACCAGATTACTGGGACAAAATCCAAGCATTTATTCAGGAAAAAGTCAATCCCGTTGGTTATTAAATTAAATTATTAAAACATAATAAAACTTTCAAAATAGAAATCTTATACTTTGTTGATTGGATATTGCAACTACATGTCAAAAGGTTGGGGGATTTTTCGTAATAAATTGGCGTTAATATGTATACAGTTCTGCATGAAAAGAAAAGAGATGACAATTCTCTAATAAAATCTCATGACTTTTGACTCCCTCATTTTTATGTTTCCTGTAGCCAGAACAAAAACAATTAACTATATGATAAAGCTAAGGGTACAAGGCAATGATGTCAAACTTACAACACGATTTGAGGTTCTGATCCTTTCTTGTTGGAAGCATCATGAGACATGAATTCAACCTTTTGTTCCTCAGTCAATTGTAACACCTTCTTTAATCTTTCACCAATGAGTCTCAATTTGGAATCATCACAATCCTTGGTCCAGATCCCGACTCTGAAAGCTTGTTTTCTAATATTCAAAACGATACCATTGACTTCATCCTCATCATCTTCGATGGTTTCACCAATCACAGCCAATAATCCACGTAACCACAATTCGTTGATGACACCGCTGGCTTCACGCTTGTTGGTGAAAGAATATTGCCACTTTCCTCCCTTGGAGTTTCTTTCATCTTCCCATTCTGGTCTAATTCCTTCTTTAAATAAATGATAATCCGACTTCATTGGTAATTGGTTAGCAACAGGAATCGAGTTGTAGATTCCCCAGAACTCTTCCACGGACGAGAAGGTGATCACGGGTTTCAATAAATCATGCCAGTTTTCACTTCTGTTGGTTTGTGGCTTGGTGTACCATAAGGTCCATCTATTATTCAAAGGGTGCTTGGCTTCGAATTCTTCCTTGTTATCGAAAACAGTCTTCGATTCTAAGTTCAATCCTTCAGTTTGGTTGGCTAATTCTTCAGACATCTAGATTGTTAGTATTGATTTGGTTTAGTTTGGTTTAGTTTGGAATTCTTTTGGCTCGGTTTGGTAGCGGCCAAATGTGTTCTTGTTGGATAAAGAATTTCCAGGCTGATGATGATCCGGGCCGGCGGTGGGTGGAAGAGCCGGATTTCCCCGGGACATGTGACCATCCGTCTGAGCGGCACTTCGTTACACTGTCAGATATCCATCACATACCTTTAATATATTGCTAGAAGTATTTGAATGTTCAGTTTCACTTTAACTTGACGATGTGAGCGACACAAGAAAAAATTTGTATGAAGGATGCGCGGGTAAACGTGAGCCCAGAAGCCACCATCGACGCGTAAATACCAGTACTAACAAAATGTATTCTTTATACTACACAACAAATATGGAACAAACAGATATAAACGGGTTGAATTTTGGGTAACGGACCTGGGGGATTACGAGAGAGAGAGAGAAAGAGAGAAGCCAGGAGTCGAAATCATACTTTTCTTCATCTTTTTTTATCTTTATTTTTTTTTTTTCTTCGTTTTCGCTTTCACTTTCACTTTCGTTTTCCTCTCCTTTTTCAACTCTCTTCTTATTTGGTGATGGGTGGTTGGCTCATGGGGGATTTAGACACTAGCCTATGGTTATTCTGTATCCCCATTCCACAGTACCCAAACCCTGGGTTCATACTACAAGTGGTGCCAGCCTTTTGGTCGTATCAAACCCATGCCCTGTAAAAAAGTCATAGTGATATTTCTAAAGTAAGCCTCCTATCAACAAGAAGGCAAAGCCAAAGGCTCCAGCGTAAATGTTCTCTGACTTCAACAAGCCAGCCCCGTTAGACTGGCCCGGGGTTGTCTGGGCGTACGACTTGATGTGGCCAACTTCGCCACTCAAGGAACCAAGCCCAATCCCTCCTGATTGAGGTTGTGTGGCAGCAGCAGTATAGGTTTCCATGAACGACTGGGAAAACACGGTGGGCACAACTGTGATCTGGCCGTTCTTAGTAATCGTGGTATACACCGTGGTCTGACTGGTGGTGGTGGGCGTGGACGTCGTGGTGGTGGTGGGGGTAGTCTTGTCGGCCCGCTTAGCCTTGGCCAAACACATGACAAACATGGCCATGAACGCTAAAAACGATTGTAACTTCATATTGGAATCTCAACTGTAGATGGTCTCAGTAGTATAACGGCTCCGCCAGCTTGAATGGGTCTCGTGTGGTTGGTAGTAGATAAAGATGTAATATAATATAATATATATATTAAATAAAGAACGTGACTAGATACGTTCCTGAAACTGTTTTGTTTGTTGCGGAGAAAGTACCAACGATCGTGACGAAATAATATTGCCTGTTTTAATCCCACTACTATTAACCCAGAGGAGGTCACGAGATTTACCTGGAAATTCACTAATGTACCACAAAATTACCAAATTTAGGAAGGAACACCAAAACCGAATTCGCCAACGGTCTTTGCTGGACCGGCCCAGTTTATTAGTTAAGGTGTGTACTGTACTGTACTGTCTGCCTCACTGCCTCTGCCAAAGCCCCTAACCTAGCTATGAGACACACGACTAACTTTAGAGTAGAATAGTCGATTTATCCCCAAAAAAGAAACAGACCACGCGCTTCGAAACCATCATAGTTGTGGTCTCTGGGTATTGCTCCTACTAAATTACCGTAGATATCCATTGCCTAACTGTTGCACAGTCTACTGCGAATAGAACGTGTCACGTGAATCTACGCGTGATGTCACCTGATACACCACGTGACTATTTCATTCTACTCATCACTGAAAAATTGACCGATGAGATGGCATCTACATCACCGAAGTATCGCCAAAATGGCAAAGAAATCGTTGGCCGAAGAACTAGCGCAGCTCACCAAGCCTCAAAAGGACTTCGATATAGAAGACAGCGAACTCAAGGACAATGTCTTTGACCACGATGAAGATGATGCATCTGCATCCGAAGAAGACGAAGCATTGAAAAACCAGCATTATGTCGATGTTTCCAAATCCAAATTGAGACAGCAGACAAATAGTATCGCTCTAGGCAAGAAGTACAGTGGAGATGTCACCAGCAGAAGTGACTTGTATGCATCTGACGAAAATAGCGAGGAAGATCAAGATGAAGATGAAGATGATGAGGAGGAGCAAGATCAAGATGATGAAAATGAGGAAGAAGAAGAAGAAGAAGAAGGAGAAAATGCGGAAGATAGTGACTCTGGTGCTTCATTGAGAGCCAATTCAGATGAAGACGACGATTCACAGGACGAAGACGATAGTGATTCCGACGAGGACCAAAGAAACGCAGACTTGGAACACAAAAGAGCTAGAGTTAAAGAATTGATGTCAAAGGAAAGAACCCATATTGTCAATCGTCTCTCACAATCTGCCACCAATGATTCTTTGAAAGGATTTGCCATTTCGCAACAGCATAAATTTTTTGATAAAGTCATAGACAGTCGTTTAAAAATCCAAAAGTCATTAACTAATTCCAACCTTTTACCCCCCAACAAAGAGACCATGGATTCTCAAGACTTGGCAACCAAAAAGACCAGCAAGAACTTGAAAAAAGCCAAGGAAGAGTGTTACAACTTACTTGATTCCATCATTGCATTAAGAAACAACTTATTTTCCAAAGATCAGGTAACTGAACAAAAATTCATCACCCCCAAGAAGAGAACCTTTCAAGAATATTGTGGCATCACCAATAAAATGGATTCTGCCTTAGAAAGATACCGTTCTGTTGTATTGACGAAGTGGTCTGCAAAAGTACAAAATTCCTCTGGGGCAACTGCAATCAATGCTGGTAAATTCAAGGCAATTAACCAGTCTTTCGAACAACAAGTTGTAAATAATTTGACTGATATGGACAGGCTTGTCAAGAGAACCAAGTTGAACAGACGTCAAATAAAACCACTTGGATATGATTATTATAGATCCCAATTTGAAGAAGAAGAAGAAGAGGATGACAACGAACAACAAGAAGAAGAAAATCCAGACATTCCGCAAGAAATCAATACCTCCAAGTCAGGAATTGCTGAAATCGATGAGATTTTCGATGATGAAGATTTCTACCGGGTGTTGCTTAGTGATTTGGTTGATAGAAAGATTCAATCAAGTAATCCAACTACTGGTTTAACCGTAAGTTTGAAAAGTGCTCAACAAGCACAGAAGTTGAAAAAGAACGTTGATAATAAGGCTTCAAAGGGAAGGAAATTAAGGTACCATATACAAGAGCCAATTGCCAATTTCGAAGCACCAAGAACCGACTTGAAGTGGGATGATGGTCAAATAGACGAATTTTTCGCTTCGTTATTGGGACAAAAGGTCAATATGAATGAAGATGAAGAGGCTGGAGATGAAGAAAATGATGATGATGATGATGAGGAGGAAATCCAAATCAGAGAAGATTCCATCAAATTGTTTGGATAATAAATAGACTAGAAATATAAATTAGCCTAGAAACCAAGACTTAATAACGTATTTGCTCCAGTAGCTGTTTTAATTGATGAGAAGTATTCTCATCAGAGACCAGGCAAAAAAAAAAAAAAAAAAAAAAAAAAAAAAAAAAAAAAAAAAAAAAAAAAAAAA